>JAGKQL010000051.1:3320415-3346068 GCA_018398635.1 Cyprinodon brontotheroides
ATAACTTTTTTGTGTGCTAGTTGATTTAATTTTAGTTATTTTATTTATTGTAATTGTAATCTTTTTCTTAAATATAATTATAAAGGATAAATGAACAAAAATAAATAAATGAGTGGAAAAAAATATTTATTTAGATTCTTTGTTTAATTTTGAATTTTGTGTATTTATTTTATTCCTTTGATATAAATTCAAATGATAAATATAAACAAGGAAAATAATATATAAATAAAAAAAAGACAAAGTTTTTGTTTTTAACTGGGTTTTATCGACAGGTATCCGAGTAAAGTGGGGCAAATAATATGAACCATACTTTTTTTTATTAATCCCACCTTGTGTTCTGAAGATTACATCTAAAAAAAAAAATATATATATGAAAATAAGCTTATAATTCTCCTTCCACTTCAGGATTACACATCGCCTTGGATTGGTCACAAAATTAACCGAAGAGTGACAATATGGAGAAAAAATAGAAAGGTTTCGGATTCTTTAAAAATGCTTCAAAAAATTTAATTTATGTTGGGTTTGCTCAAAGCTTTATGGTTGTATTTAAATATTATAATGAAGCACTAAAAGTCAAACAGGAAGGTGAACCAAAGGACCAGCTTCTCCATCGGTAGAATTCTCCATTAAGATGGATGAGCCATGAGCTTCCTCAGCTGTAGCGTCACCCAGTTTGTTCGACCTTCGCTGTTTGCTTCATGCTGTGTGTAGAGCTCTCCTGCCTTTTTCGTCTCCACACCGATGAGGTCATCATGCTTAAAAAGCTCATCCGATAATCTGTGTGTTTCTCTCTGCTAGACGTTTCCAGTAGATGAGTGTCACGTTGACAGCTTTAGTCTCATGGCATGCTCCAGCCTCATCTGCTCTGTCTCTCTCTCTCCACGATTCAGTTGGTAGTTAAACAGCTTAGTGAGACCCTTTCCTGCTTCTCCGGACCTTCTGTCTTTTCCAGGTTGAATGCTACGACTATAAATAACAGCTGATCGCAAATGATTTTCTCGAACTCCTTTCATATGCCTTTTGTTTCCATTAGGGGAGGAATGTCAGCTGAGTCACTTGTTCTGAGTTCAGTGGAAGGCTCTTATTTATTTTCTTTTATGAGAAGGTGAATAACTACAGCAGGAGCGTCTCGAAGTTGCTCTCTAACTGGTTTGTTTCTCATCTCCTCAGGCAGAGTATGAATGCATCAACCGCAAGAAGAAGGAGAAGAAGAAGGGTTACAAAAACTCAGGAGTTATTGTCATAAAACAATGCAAGGTACTTTCTATGTATCTTCCTTCATAAGGAAAGAAACAAGATTATTTTACTATTTATAGGAAATATGAAAATGATAGAAAAATAACATAAAAGGAACAAATTCAAAGTAAAACAGGTGTGTCAGCAAAGACTATAGGCATGAAACGTGACATCACATTCACAAGACCACGCCCCCCAGTTTGCTCTTGGAGGGCAAAAGCACTAGCAGCACATATTGTTTTTAGCGATCATGTTACCAAGACAACGCATTAAATCTCAAATTTAGACGTGATTTAAAACTTTTTGAAGTCGACCCATTTGGACTGAAGATTTATTTTACTGAAAAATCGAAAATATGCGGCTTGCATGTATTGTTATCACATAAATTTATATAAATATCAAATCATCTCTGCTTTGCATTTGCAATGGCAGACAACACATAGCTTTTTACTTTGTCCAAGCAGACCCACACCTGCTGACGCCCTTTCTTGTCGGTCATCTTCTGCGATGGCATCACTGCACACTTCAAGAAGCAGACTGCTTTGATCCGATTAGTGCTGTGATAAAATATTTGCCCCACATGTCCAGACAAGAAGAAGTTATATTCTTCTAATGACTTTGTATGCCTTCATTGCCTCTGCAGTATAAAGTCCGGGGGTGTGTTCGCTGCTGCACTTTTAAAAATGGAAAAGTCTTGAGAGCTGTACTGGATGAAATTTCAATGACAATAATGTCTAAGTCTGAGGGTGGCGGATCTATCAAAGGTTTGCATGTATAAAAACGTGAAGCTATTTCGCCGCTCACGCAATAAAATGTTACAAACTGACGTATCAGCAGCGTGCTAAAAGGATTTGGTCTTAAAAGCGGGCTAAATAAGCCTCTTATCCATTTATTACTCTTTCTGCAATGAATATGCAATATGGAAGCGTTTACCGCATAAGAAGTGCGTCCTGTGGGAGGAGAGTATGTAAATATATTAATTTAGCTTTTCATAAAAGTGATTTATCAAAACTGAAAGCAATTTTGCTAACGCATTCTGACTCTATATTTAACCATGCTTTCAAAAGAAGGATTACCAAATGGCTCCGTATCGCGTACTGGCGCCACTACTACGGCGGCATGAGCCATTGTCGCATGAAGCGAGAACTTATCGCAATGTGGAAGCAAGGGAAGACTTGAAGCGCATTTTTCACTCAGTAGAATATTTTTGCAATGAGCGAGGAAACGCTCATCAAAACATATGGCTTATCCAGCATTGCCATTTTGGAGCTGCTGGGGGAACTCCGAATTGATTTAGAATAGCCAGCCACAAGGAGGACCCACGAATACCAGATATCACAAAACTCCTTGCAACATTGCACTTTTTGCATCTGGGTCATTCCAGCGTACGGTTGCAGCGAGCTGGGATCTCCCAATCTCGTTTTCAGAAGTGCTGTCCGGCGTTCTAAATGCCATGCCGCCCTGACGCCCTAACGGAGAACCCTGACCTCCCCCTGCGCCTGTGGAGCAACATGCCAATGCTGCGGGATGCGTTTAAGAGCAGTAATCTCATCCACAGTCACTTCTTGTGAGCCATTTGGTATGTGTGCATTTTTCTACAGGCCAATACAAAACACCTGTGTTTTTTTTTGTTTTTTTTACTGCAGTGAAGTAGAAATTCAGCCCACATACCCACCTTAAGGAATAAAGGTTGCCAAAGTTTTATATATATATATATATATATATATATATATATATATATATATATATATATATAATTTTTATTTTATTTTATATTTATGGAGGTGGGGGTGTCACTGTAAGATTTGAACCTGCTGCCACCCTCTGGTTTAAAGGGGAACTGATGGTTTCAGAGGTGCATGAATTACGTCCATACGCTTTGAAACCATCATTTAAATAGAGGCGTCTCTCAACAGTTTTGCACCTGCCACTCAGTTACGCATAATTCCTCTCTGTTAAATCACCCGCAAACCATGGTTCAGCCCCTTGCGCAAAATTCCAGTTCGCGAGCACAAATTACTACTGCCACGCAAAATTGGATCTTGATAAATCCGGCCCTAAGTGTTAATGAGATCATGGTAAATATTCCCAGGGGGTTGACGTTAAGGATTTTTAGGGCAAGTGGCTTTCACATTTCATTTGCCCAGAAAAAAATTTTACTTGCCCAGTATAATGTTTGATAAATATGGTTCCTAATATTCATTTTTGTATATATATCAATGAAACATGTTAGTTTTTTTTAAATGTTTTTTGTAATTCAGTAAGTTTACAGGTTCCTGGTGTGTATATGCATGCGCCAGATAATGAACTCAAGCCTACATTACCGTGTTAACATGCTTTTCAATCCTTCCTGCACATTCTTTTCAAACTAAACTTTGCTTTAAACTCTTCCCTCCAGCGTTGTACACCTGCACAAAACTTCAGGAAGTAAACAGTAACGTTCAAGGTGTCTATATATAGCATAGACCCAGCTCCTCTCTGAAGGCTACGGCAGTGTCTGGTTTATTATTATTTAAGGTGGAGATCAGAGTCTCCTAAGAAAGAAATACACGTAAACTAAACCTTCTCACTCCGCCCATAAACTAATAGTGTTTTTCTTCCTTCTCATTAATGATATAATTCTTCTGAATTAAGAATGACTGGGATGTGGTCATAGAAAACCTCACTGGGGATGTCTGGCCTCCTGTTCTCCCTTTACTTAGTTTTAGTTACTTATCTACTCTTCATACAAGCTTTGACAATGACTAGAAACAAATACAAGCCCATTTTTTTATGTGGTAGCTTACACTTCATCATTATGCAGCATTATAACGGCCCCTACTTTCAGTAGTTGTAGAGATTTAGAAGATGAGTTCTGTATTTTTCAGGTCTGTAAATAAAAAAATGGAAATTATGTTTTTGTTTTGCTACTTTATTCCCTTATTTATAGCTAAAAATCTGACCTTTTTTTCTTTTATCCTTTTTTGTCTCCTACATCGTGTCCTTTCCTCTCTTCCTCCAGGTTTCCCTCCTTTCCCATGGCTCTTTCTTGCTTTCTTTCCTTTTCTTCTCTTCCTGGAAATGTGAGCATGGAAAAGAGTGGAAGTAAAAATAGTCTCTCCTTATTTTCTATAGATTGTGAAGGAGTACACATTTCTGGATTACATCATGGGCGGCTGTCAGATCAACTTCACAGTAAGTGCTTCTCTATTGAAATCTATTCAGGCAGAAATGTCTCAAGTGTTTTTCCTGGTTTGTTGAAGGTCCTGTAATGATGACGTTTTCTGTGTTTGGGGCAGATTGCTATCGATTTCACGGGCTCTAATGGGGATCCCAAGTCACCCCAGTCCCTACACTACATCAACCCTCAGGGCTACAATGAGTATCTGGCAGCCATCTGGGCTGTTGGTAACGTCATCCAGGACTATGATAGGTAGGTTAAAGACGTTAAATATGGCTTCTATTTAGGAAAACCTACTCAGATTTGACATAAGAAGACACAACAGGTACAGTAATCTCATAAGGAGCAAACTGTCAATTGAATTAATTTAACAAACCCTAAGCTATTATGATAGCTATGGCAGAAAACCTCACCTCTCCCTCGGGTTTGAAAGCTTGTAGAAGCGCATAACTTGCTGCTACGACTCCCTTGTTTATTCAAGCTTGAATTGAGCGGTCTTATGTGATCCTTTTATAAAATCGTGGGGAAATCATATTTAAAATGTCAAATCATTCTTGGCTTAAACATTTATATAAATGTACCCTTTATCAGACCCACACATTGTCCCCAAAATTTTCTAAAAATCTATGACTGTGCAATCTGTGTTTTTTCCCCGTTATCTTATGCAGGCCAGTTAGTTATAATGGTACAGCCTGTACACCTAAATTTGGCCAATCTTATATCAACTGTCATCTTTTTTCATATGTTGCAGCTAATATAAGCAACGGTTGAAATAAGAAAGAGCTAACAGAACTGGCAGCGCTACGCGAGGCAAAGGGCTCAAACATGCACGGCTGTAAGCTCTTCTACACCAAACCAAGCTTCTGTCAGCCCCTCGTCCGCCCTCCTCTTCCAGAGCAACTTCGTCCCCTCTTTTCTCCTCTAAATAAAAAATGTATGACTTGAGGAGAACTATCAGTGAGAGTTATTAGTGGGGTTAGAGCAGCGGTCCTCAACCTTTTTTGCACCCCACGGATCGCTATATGTCAGACAATATAAACAGTATAAAAAATAACATAAAGTAACTCTGATTAAAAACAAAAAAAAAAATGACAGACGGCGGTGCTCCTGATGTCCAGTTCGTTCGTAGCTTTGTTTTGGTCGCTGTAACCACAAAAAAAATGCCGCTTCACAAAGATAGGATGTTATAGATAGGATGCGTCTTGAACTGAATTAACCTGTGTCAAGAGGCACAGATGCACCGACTGATGTAACTGGGAGAGAATACCGCAATTTTTTATATTTTTCAAAATATAAAACATCACTCAGACTCTGATTGTCAATAAATTATATAAATATATATATATATATATATATATATACTTTTTTCTGTGCGGTCCGGTATCAAATGACCCGCGGACCGGGTGGTTGGGGACAGCTGGGTTAGAGGAAAGTTTCACCTTTAATAGTTTATTCCATTAGCATTCTGCTATTTTTTCCAAATCAGTGGAATCATTCAGAGAGATTTTGAGAGGTGATTTTTTTTTCAGAGCTAGGGAACAAATCATAGGGCAAAATCTTGGGTGGTGAGCATTAAAAAAAAACACCATTACTGGAACCAGCAGTAGAACATCCGCTGCTTTTGCAGCATCATTCAGTAGAGTTTCTACAGCCCACACAAACGCAATATTTCACCATGTTAATGATCAATGAAGGCAATCTCAAACTTACACCAAACCGAATTACACATCCGCTGTACCTGATAACTGCCTACTTTCCACACAGCGCTGAAGCAGTGCCAACTGTTTGACTTCCTGAATTATGTCACTTTTATTGGTAAATTCACTTGATTGTGGTGCTATAACACTTCCTACACTTTTCAAATAGTATCCGTTAGACATTACTCACTCCTTTGGCAAGCGCTTGTTTTGGTTATAACAGGTTCATAACGGTTTATGTTATTGAACATTATAAATGTTGTCACCAATTTGTAATATACCTGCATTTTAATTTATTTTAAAAAGGAATAGAACATTTAGAAATGTCAATTTAACAAAAAAATTAAACAGATCTGGTTGAATTGTCTCAACCAGAGTGCATTGAGACGTGAATTGGCACTATATAAATAGACAGAATTTCATTAATTGACTGGATTCACTTCAAGGATATCCAGCAAACATTAACTGCGGCATGATGCTGTTATGCCGGTTTGGTCCATCACATCTGAGGAAACGTTTCCTCCATCTTGTTTAGCATGTGCTACAGGGAAGTGAGGCATTCCCGAAGGCAAAAACATGGTCAGACCTGGTCCTAGCATTATGGATGTACCTGCATTGATAATCTAACTTCCTTCCCACAGTGACAAGATGTTCCCTGCCTTTGGTTTTGGTGCCCAGCTCCCTCCAAGTTGGCAGGTAACTGTTCAAGGTGTTCTTTACCAGATGATTTGATGATGACATAAAACTCGCCCTGGATCGGCGTTTCTTATTACCATGCATTCCTTTCACATTTGAATGATCCAATGTTGGTGTCTGCAGGTCAGCCACGAGTTTCCAATCAACTTCAACCCTTCAAATCCATTCTGTGCAGGTAATGCTAGCATCTTGTCCTTGTTTAGCAACATTAAGAGAGGCTGGAGAAGTCTTCATAGAGTCACTGCGATATCATTTGATGACCAGTTTATAGAAATAAGAAAGAAAAGATAGAAACATGTCTTAAAATCTGACTGGTAGTTAAAGTTTTGTGTAAAATGTCCGTTACATGTTTTGGTCAATATGTTCCAGTATCCAGATTGTTTATGGGAGTCATTGTGTTTGTGTTGTATCTATTTTTGTAGGCATAGAGGGGGTGGTCTATGCCTATCAGCAGTGTCTGCCTCAGGTGAAGCTTTATGGTCCAACCAACTTCTCTCCAATCATCAACCACGTCGCCCAATTTGGCCGAGCAGCGTTACAGCAGCAAACCGCCTCTGTGAGTTGCAAACAAGATACCCGTCATTGTTATAGCATAAAAGCTGGAACTTTAGATTTCATGTTTGGGAGATTTTAGGCGATAGCTCAACAGATTCATGGTTTTTGGGTTATTTTCTAACTAAATAAAACCATTTTCTTGGAAAACTTAGAAATTTGATGTACATTAATGCTCTCTACTGATAGCCAAACCAGACAGGTCAATTTATGCCATGTACATGGTATATTATTTCTGTAAAGAGCAATTAGAGCCTGATTTCAAAGGCGGGACCAACAGAGTCAGAGGAAACAGTTTAGAACCAGATCAGTACAGATGTGACACAAAAACCCTTTTACAGTAGCCGGATGACATAATAAGGGGCATTAATAATACATCTTTTCACTGCAGCTGCAGTCTCGACTGTTATTTACACAGAAAAAGAACAGTTTTATTATTGGCCCGCCTTCTACGCTTTGATTGGTCGGTTTATAGAGGCTTACCAGACTGACTTACGTTCTGTGTAAGTCGGTCTAACTGACCAGGCTACTCAATGGAACCCGGTAATGTGAGGAAATAAACTCCCTGGATCCTCTGTGACATCTCCTTCATCCTGCAGCAATACTTCGTCCTGCTGATCATCACCGACGGAGTCATCACCGACATGGACGAGACGCGGAACGCCATCGTCAACGCCTCCCGGCTGCCAATGTCTATCATCATCGTCGGGGTGGGAGGGGCTGACTTCACCGCCATGGAGTTCCTGGACGGAGACGATGGGAACCTCCGCTCGGCTAAGGGTGAAGCCGCCATGAGGGACATCGTGCAGTTTGTGCCGTTCAGGCAGTTCCAGAATGTAAGCTTTTACACGTGGAGACAAAGGTTGCAGACGTGCTCGCTCGGCGTCATGTTCATGTTTAAGTGTCGCACATCTTATTTCAGGCAGGCACTGCAGCACTCGCACAAAGCGTTCTGGCAGAGTTGCCTGACCAAGTGGCCTCCTTCTTCACTATGTTTGAGCTGAAGCCCCCCAGCGAGCCCTGTCCTCCCTAGACATGTACGACCTTCCCAACCTCTTCTCCTCCTTTCTCCTCTGAATTTCTCCACAGCAGCATGCTTCTAGGCAGCCATCTTTTTCATATGTCCACCTCATGCCTGATCATGCGACAGTCCTTACGCCTGCCTGACTTCATTAGCAGAGATCATTTTAAATAAGCTGGTTTATTAATCGCAGACTTTCCAGCTCTCTGAAACCATGTTTGATATTTTATAATAGCGATTAAGGTTGAAACCAGACATTCTCCCACGGCGTGTAAAAAGACACTTTTTTTTTTGTCCCGATATTAAATTAGAATTTTTGTCAGTTATGGTGTCTAGATTTTTTTTGCCTTTGCCAAAATAAAGAAAATTTTCTTAGATATAACTTTTTTAAAACGTGGCTATCTCAAACGAGAACTGTTCAATAGTTGTTGCCATCTTCCTTGTTGTGCTTTCTCCAGCGTTGCGCAGCTTTGTCGTCACGCCCTCAAAACCCCCCACCTGCTTTGCATCCAGAAATTCAGAACACATCTCTACATTGTGATTGGCCCGCTCCAGTTCTGGGGCCTGGGGCATTGATCGAGGCTAGACCACTCGCAGGCAAGAATAATTTTTGCAGCTAGCCGGTTTGGGCTAGTTTACTAGGCAACTTTAAATCCGTCCTGTCTTTATCCATTCTGGGTCAGATCTTGACGTTTGAAAAAGGAGGCAGGGAAAGCAGAATAAAGTGTTAGCCTCGCTACATGCCAGTTAGCCGAGCCTTCTTGCTAAAACAGGTCCTTGAAAGGGACATTTCTGGTGCCATTTATCTCTCTCTCTCTCCAATGCATCTCCAACTCCCGCAACTCGACCTTTCAATCACATGCAAAAAGTCTGCACTGTGGCGGAAGGTTGTGAGCAAATAAACTTCCTGTCACCTCGAGGCACAGCTCTCCTGCACCCAGAGCTGTCCTATGCCTTTGTATTGCAGAGGAGCTACTG
Source organism: Cyprinodon brontotheroides (assembly GCA_018398635.1). Taxonomy (NCBI): domain Eukaryota; kingdom Metazoa; phylum Chordata; class Actinopteri; order Cyprinodontiformes; family Cyprinodontidae; genus Cyprinodon; species Cyprinodon brontotheroides. The sequence continues at coordinate 3,329,756 of JAGKQL010000051.1, forward strand.
CGCATGTACAACTTTTAACGAGAGTCAATGGGCACCTATTGTTGGCGGAAACATGTCACCAATCCAGCAAATGGACTGACGCTTTACTAGTCATTAAAGATTAAATATTTATCTTGCACATCTAACAAATTTATATTAAAGATTTAATTTAAAATTAAATTATAACAATTTTTTTTATTTTCTTATGTCTTAATGAGGGTCCTTGGGTGGGTGGGTGGGGCAGCGCCCTAACGCACTCTATTGGCCGGCCGCCACTGATATTAGGTTTGCATATTAATTCACCCTGCAATGTAACCATACCTTTTTCTTCTCTTTTCAGTCTCCTCGGGAAGCTCTTGCTCAGAGTGTCTTGGCAGAAGTCCCAGGTCAGGTGGCGGGCTTCTTCAAAACGATGAGTCTGAGCCCGCCTTGCGGCGACCTTCCTCCTACCTATAACGACGTGGCATCAGCGCCCCCAGCTGATGCACACTGAGCACCAACCTTTTCCTTCTACAAACGCCATGACCCTTGAACTTTAAAACCCCTTTGTAAGATGTTCCAGTCTTTCTAGCATGTGCTGCGCAGATCGAAGGACAAGTTAGTTTAGTTATTTTAATACTAAACAGCACGTTTTATACAATGCTCACATTTACCAGGTTAAGTTTTATTAATATGATATTTTACACATTACATATTATATGTGAGGTCTAAATGAATATTATAAGACAGTCTTTCAGTAATTCCGCTGTGGTAAATTAACAGCATATACAGCTTTTTTCTATGTTGCCTGTGTCAGATCATCAATCCATGTCGTTTTATGTCTTTCCTACACAGTGAGGTTGTTTTCTAATATTTCTACCTCGCATACATCCAATTTCCATAGTTACCACCAAAGATCCATATACAATCTAAATGTAGCACAATTACCCAAGGTGCTGTGTAAAAATACAATTTTAAAAAGTAGAGATGCACCTGTCCGATACCTGGATCAGATATCTGATCTGATAGTGACTAACTAGCTGGAATAGATATCGCCTCCGATATTGACTGGTTAGATCGATCCGGTATTCGCTCCGATATCGACTAATTAGATCCATCGGATATCGGCTCCGATATTGAATAGCTAGATGGATAGGAAATCGGCTCTGCTGTCAACTGATTAGCTGGACTAGATGTTGTTGATTTGATATCAGCTATCCGTGATCCAATCAAGTGCACTTTACATGGAACTGACCTTTCTGTTTGCTGCTTATTTGTTAACAAATAATATAACTTAATTCAACAATTGAATTGGATCGTTATTGGATATTGGCCGATATGGCCCAGGTATTGGTATTGGATCAGTTCAGGATAAAAAAATATATATATATATTTATATAGAACCCAGATATTAAATAAATGTTAGAATACTGAATACATATGAAAAAGAACAGAGACAATAAAAAGAGCATGGCAACTGCTTTTAATAGAGACTGAAAAACGGAGCAAAGCTGCATGTCTAATATATAAAAGGAATGTTTGGGAGCCTCGACTGAAAAACCCCAATTTCTTCCAAGTTTGTTTGATAAAAGACTATTTAGGAATTTATAAGCCACCATATTGAAATGAATGATGTCATGCACAGGGAGAAAAGATAGATTTTATTACATAATTCTTTAAAGTTAACTCAAGGCAACCAGGCAGGTTGTGTGACATGCTGTTAAACCTAAAGAAAATTACAATTTTGCTTACACTTAATGTAGAGCCTTTCCATTCTTAACCTCTTCACAGCAGCTTTATATTGCTTGGATGGAGCATGTGGATGTCAGAGGCAGGGCAAGGTGGCAGTCTTTTATACTATAAGTTACATTTTGTTGAAAATACACTCCAAAAGATAGCAAGTACAACGATAAAAGAGAAGGACAGAAAACTCTGCTCAGGGGAACCTCACAAGAAATATGAGCTGAGGTGGACAGCAGATTTTTATTAACGTTAACACAAAGTTCCTTCTCTCAGATAGGAACAAAGCCAATCCACTTCTGCACCTTCTATCCCAGCCTTATTGTCCATATCACAGATATAACTAGAGAAAAGTGTGGTTCACCAACTCAAACTCTTCGTTAAGAATCCCAGCGCTTCCAGAGTCATTTGCTAAATGCTTAAAACCAACCTGGAAAACCTCCACAGAACCACCAGTGCCCAACCAAGGATTCAACTGTTTAACATTAGTTTTCTCCATTGTTTTTTGGAAAACAATGGGAGCTTTGAGATGGTTTAAAATGCCAACCACCAAACAGGTTTACATCAAAAGCAAGCGGTCCATCACTCCTTTTTTTTGAAGATGTTCCCATACCTGTTCAGGAATTTTCGCCAATTCTTTTAGAGTTAAAATTTCAGCAAACCCACAGGTCATGGAAGGGACTGTTTTTACTTAATGATTTACAACATAAGTTTAACAACATCAGGGATCATACTGGAAGTAGCACGGACAGAGATTTAACTCCTTAAAAATATGTTTTAGCCATTTGAGGAAGTAAACAGTGATGTTTGAAAGCTCATCATATCGCACACAAGTGAACGTGAAACCAACCAACTTAATATTTTTATAGAATATGCTAAATTATTCTAGTTTACATTAAAAAAAAAAAAAATCAAACTAAACTAACATTAAAAAAAGAATGTCTATATTTTATTAAAGACACCACTACCTTTAGGTTTGTAACCCATAAGTTTCTGGGTTGTAACCACTGAATATGCTAGTCAAATACAACAGGATTTATTTAGGAGGAGTTTATGTGATGCTTGTTTGTTTAATTGTTAAATAGCGCTACTCTGCTGATAGGGAGGTCATTAACAAACTGATAAATAACATTTATAACTTCGATCAGGAAGTGTTGGACAAAACGTACTACCCATTTTTTGTATTATTTTTTTTTATCATGTCACTTGTTTTTAAATACAAAGATCTTTAAATTGTGTTTTTTAAATCTCATTCTGGTGCAGTCTTTTTTTCTCTATAAAGATGAAATACCGGTAGATAAATCAGTGACCTGTTTCAGTACGTTTCCGCTGAGCCAGACTTGTCAAAGAAATGTAAACGGATTATTATGCTCTGCGTCAGTCATGACTTTTAACTTTATATCTGAGTGAAATATTTTAAACCTAAATAGCCCAAAAATAGAATTTGGACACCAAAATAATTGGTACTGAACACTAAAATCAACATTATGGCCACACTTAGGCCTATAGGTTATGATATTTTAGGCAAAACTATAGGGCTTACCTTCATCTTACTCAAGTGCCAGATTCATTATTTTCTTTTTTAAATAAATGTTTTAGTACATTTATATTCTAAGAACTGAGGCAGCTAAAAGCAGCCCTCTGATTAGTCTGTCACGTCTAAAGCCAGATGTACATATAAACTCCTTAAAGTGTTTCACTTGTGTCTTTTTTTGTATTTCCTCCAGATGCCCTTTTTACTGCAGTCACCTCTTTGTCGGCTTTTATATGTTGTGTTGTCCCAGAAAATGTAAATAGATTTGAAGCTGAAAGCGAGCAGCTTGGTCAAATGTTTACAGAATGAACCGATGCATATGTAACAGTTAATGATCATTTGTACTGAAATCGAGTTGTTTTATTTAGCTGACCCTGTGGTGCTTCAATTGGACGGCTGATTCACCATTTGCTTAATGAGACCTGATCCATATGATGTTTGTTTACACACTAAAAACAAATTTGTTCACTTTGTCTTAAATGTTTAAGTTTGCTTCGAGTAATCCTTGCATGTAATTTTGTATGTTAAAATTTATTTTTGACTCATTAATTTGTTTACATGTATTGCCCTATGTCATCTATGTTATATGTTTTTATTCTGTCTGGATTTTGTTTCTCTATGCTATAAAAAAGATTAAAGAAATCAACATGATCAGATAAATAGATTATAATATAATGTTACTATAATTATTTTAAAGATAGATTATATATGGGAAAGATTTAAAAAGATTTAGATTATGGAAACATTAACTACATGTAGTTCTTTTTCTGTTTTGTTTTATTTTGGAAAAAAGAACTAAAGAAATAATAAAAAAACTGTTTGTAACAGACAAATAATACAGCATTTAGCTTTCTTTATCACCTATTTCCTGCTCTTTTAACATTGATTATAAGACAGGCAATGAGAAAAACAAAGTTAACAGTCTTATAATAAACTCTTATATTGCAGAAGTATAGACATACATTGAATAATGTGGAAAAATCTAGTATTTAATGTCTATGCTGAACGTCAATACAGAGATTAACGTTTTTACAAGGGGGGTAATTCACATCTAGAAAGTATCGATTTTAAAGATTGCTTTAAAAAAAAAGGTGATGAAAACTTAAATTTCCTTATATAGTAACTGAAGCATGTTTGTAACATTAAGTAAACCTCTTAAGTAACTAACTCTTCCTGGTGAGATAACCTGACCTGACAGATTTTTTCTGAGTCACTATGTTAAGTCATCCTGTTGTATTTTTTGTATAAATTTTTCTTTGTTTTGTTTTTAGCAATCTTTTTTTCATGAAATCCATAATAAAATTAAATCTTCAGCGTTAGCTCGACTTGGACGTTTCTCTATATTGTCATTCTCCGGACAAAATGTTTTTTAAATGGGATTAAGACTTGAATTAGTAATTAATTTAAAGTTTTTATCTCAGGCAACTCATTTGTGGTTATAGTTTTACAGTTTCTTTTGTATCTGCTTCTGTCTCCTTGAACCCCAGTCAGCCTTGGCAGATGGCCCCTCACACTAGACCTGGTTCTGCTGGAGGTTTCTTCCTGTTAAAAGGGGAGTTTTTCTTCTCCACTGTCGCTACTAAGCATGCTTAGTGTGAGGGATTGCATTTGAGTCAATGATTTGAAGGCAATCAACTGGTTTTCCTTAGATAGAAAGCTTTGAATTAATTTGACTTCTTGTATTATCTGGTAGAACTGCAAAGGGTGCAGCTTGAGATGGCCCGTGTTGTGAATTGGTGCTATAATAAATAAACTGAATTGAATTATATAAACTTAAAAGATTAGTGTAAAAAACATTTCTTTAAATCTTTATTGCAATATGCAGGTAATGAGATCATGAAGGGTTAAGTCCAAGCTGACTTAAGTCATCACTGCTCATTTCTATGCTGATGTTACAGCACTGTTCAGTATTAACACCCAGCTTTGGTCTCATTGAGCAGCCTTTAGCTGTTAAAACAATCAAAAATGTTGTTTAAAAGTTATGTTTTCTTAAAGCATCCCCACAGCATGATGCTACCATCACCATGTTTCACAATGTGGACTGTATGTTCAAAGCCATAGTTTTACCCTTCCCAAGGGTTTGAACTAATTGGACCAGAGCAGTTTTTTCCACCATTCTTTATATGACTCTTCCATGATACAATGGAAAGGTTCAATTTGTGCGAATCCCTATTGAGAAAGATATTTGTAATCGCAACAAACATTTTCCAAGTCATATAAAGTTTTATTGAAAACGGGAGATTACTCATTCAAATTGAACATGGACTCCTTTCCCCTGCTTGTTATTGCAGTGCTGTAAAAAATACTGATTGGAGTGCAGCCCAGCCTTCACGCATGGGCGGTTCTAGACAAGGGCCAACAGGGCAGATCCTGGCCCCTGTTCTGAAAACAAACACTGCAAAAAAAAAAATTTTCTCCTTAAATTAGGTGTAATTTCAATTGATTCAAATAGGTAAAGACAATTTAACGATGAATAAAACAAAACCCTCAATTATCTTATTTCAAGTGCATTATATCGAGCTGTCTTATAATTCCTTTGATAAATCATCCCATTTAAGGGGGGAGTGATGGCCTAGTACAATGGTGTAACGACACAACAATAGGCCTGTAAGCAACATTTTCTGAGTGGGCCCCATATGAAGTACAACACGTGATAAAGGCTCAGGATACGGCGACAGTTCCATAATCGCCAAGAAGATACAATTATGCAATTCTCAGTAGTTTATGATCACACGTGGAAAAATTGAACCATCATCACATGTTACAGACATCCTAAGTTCCAAAAACTGATTTCAGGGAGATGCTTGTTGAACGGAATTTTTTGCTCCACTTTATCTGCAAAGAGTCGTCCTAGTCTACAATTGTGTAGGGGGCCAACCAGGTGTCAGTGATGGGGCCCTTAAGCAACTGCAGTCTCTGCCTACTGATATTTAGGCCATTGGCTTAGTGGTTAGAGCCGTGCGCTTGTCCTCTGAGAAAGTTGCAAGTACCTGGTTCGATCCCTACAGCCTGCACTCTGGGCTCCTGAGCAAGACCCTTAACCCCACACTGCTACCTGGGCGCCGCACAATGGCAGCCCACTGCTCCCGAAGGGAATGGATTAAGTGCACAGAGTGAATTTCTCCACTGTGAGATCAATACATTTCAATTATTATTACCTGCTCGAGTTCATCGCAAATAGATTTATTTTATGGATGTTTTTCTTAATCGGATCATTTTTTCAGTGTATCGTAATTTCTTAGGATGATATATACACCATCGGCATAGGCAGACCCTTTTCACAGGGGCATGTGCCCCGTTGTGGATCTGCGGTGCCTGGGGCACAGATTTTTTAATTAATTAATTTTCCGCCCTCAGAGCGGAGTTGAGAGAGGAGAACTCTAGCTTGGCAAAAATGAAGCCGAGGCGCTAACGTTTGCCGTTAAAAAAATAAACATACAGCTCTCCCATCTTTCTGGCCATGATATACACACCTCCTCAAATAGAAATGAGAAACACAGACATGTATGTATGTAGAGGTGTTGTTTTTTTGTTTTTCCTTTTACAGTTACACATTTCAAGTTTTCAAGTTCATGTTTGCTGACAGATATTTAATGAAGTTGATGAAATTGTGCCTTCATCAGTAGTGGATTAGAGATATACAGTTAAGTTCACAAGTGGGCCAGTTCCATTTGGTTTATTTAATCATTATTTAATAATTCAGAAAATAACAAATCAGATTGTACAATTTAATTACAATGCTTTCTAATAATATGTTATTTTGTTTTTTTTTTACAGAGTGGCAGAAACGGGCTTCCATAATTATCTGAGCCCATGCTTTTATAAAATAAATAATTGCCCAAAAAAATTTTGCTCCCGCGCTTTGCCTGCTCGCATTTTTTTATTTTTTGGTGCCTTATTGTGCCCCCGTATTGCATTGGGTCAGATGACGCCCCTGATATACACTGGTAGAAAAGCTGATCATTTTGATTTCACCTTGGGTTTGTATGGCTCTCTTATTAACCTAAATAATGCGCTCTTTCTCTGTTTCTTTTTGTTTCTGCATGAAAAAAAAAAGAAGAAAAACCGTGGCCCCACCCTTTCTTTCCCTCTAAACCCGCCTTAGCCTCCACGCCTCTACCTATGGAAAGTGTGCAGCCATGACTGAAAGCTATCGATAAGTGACGTTGTTCCGCGTGACAGCTCCGCCTCTCCGACTCTTTCAAGAACGAGGCAGATCACCTCCAGACACCAGGAAACCCACTGGATCAAATCTGGGCGAAGACAATCCCTCCGCACCACTTTGAGCGCGGATTAATCTAAAGACAACTAGTTCTACTCCGTCTACTACAGTAAGCTCGTGTTTAAATCTGCTTTAAAACACACGGAAGTCGACGTGATATATAAAGTTATTTGTTATTAGATCTAATTGTCAAGTTTACCTGCTAGCTCTCAATTAACTTGTTTACTTTGTTTTTTTTTATACGTACGCTTCCATATGTTTTTCATCCGCCATCGTTAACAGCTATATTATTACGCTACTACAACGCTTACGTCAAAGCTGTTTTTCTTAAACTTACGCATTATTAGCTGCGTTAGCTTCCAGTTTTATCTACGCTGGGTTTGAATGGTGGGTGTAACGGACTGGGTGTGTGTCGCATCTGCAGGGGCGACTCCCAAAGTTAAAGTAGACGAAAGAACATACAGTCCTCCTTCATGTGGACAGTTTTATTGACTACGCTTTTTTTTTCTGGTGTAATTTTGTGGCAGTTTGCTGACAGGAAGACATGGCTGCTCAGTGTGTGACCAAGGTGGAGCTCACGGTGTCCTGCGACAATCTCCTGGACAGAGACATCGGCTCCAAATCTGACCCCCTGTGCGTCCTTTTGATGAGCAGCTCTGACTCCCAGTGGTATGAGGTCAGTAATGTGAAGATAACTCACTGTAATATAATATATTTTGGATGTAAAATCGTAAATTGTGAATAATTGTTGTAGAGAGTACAGAGAAAACGAATCAGTTATAACAAACAGTAAGTTTTCATAACTTTCTTCAGGAAATTCTTAAACAACATTAGATTTAAATATTAAAATTGGTTTCTTTTCAGGGTATAAACTGATGCTTGAGAATCCTTTAATACCATATAAATTTACAGCGGGTTTCCTACTGCAAGAGTTTCAGAAAAAATAAAAACAAATAAAGTATTTCCATGTTTAGTATTTTACAGTGTCAAAAAAAGCAAAACATTGTTATCTCCTATTTTTGTTACTGTAGTTTTAAAAACAATGAAGTAAAGAGGTCAAGTTGAAATGAGCTTAAACATCTATTTATTGAATGCTGTCCTATTTTGCACTGATATTTATATTTGTAGATGTTAAAGAGATGCCTTTTAGTGCATTACATATGTAGGGCCAAAAAAACATCAATGCATGAAAAAAGTTATGAATAAAAGCCGATTCCGATGCCAAAAATAATATGTTATGCATCCCTAGAAGTACAATTTCCGGAAAATAATGAATATGCTGCATTTTAAATATAGCATAGCGTATTTTTTTCTTGTACCTTTTTTGATTACCTTGGGGGATATATTTTGTGAAAACTACATAATAAAGGTAAAATCTGTTTTAAACTTTTAAATCACCGGCTCGCCAACAAGTGCGCAACATGCTATTTCAACTAAACCATAGGCGTAGGTTTTACGCCAGGGACCGCCGAGGGACATCATCCTACCAAAATTACGGACGGACCCTATTTATTCCCTACCAATAATTGGATGTGAACAACATGTTTATAATTTACTGCGGCAACCTTTTCTTTTCCCCTCTCAGTTTTACTCCCAGTTATTCTGCGCCCCGGATTTCCATACGGCATAGCACCTGATTTAAGGTAGTTTCTAGTCTGCCAGCGCGCGCGCGGGTGCTTGGAGCGCGAAAAAAAAGACGCTAAAATAAATTAATATTGGGCTACGAAACTAGTCCAAATTAAAAAAAATATTATCTACGCTAAAACAGGCGAAAGCTTCTGATTGGAGTTCTGTAAAGAAGCAGGAGAGAGTTTTTTGATTTGTGGAACTTGAGAAATGTAAGTTAACAACGTTAGGATTTCTTTTATTTTATCTTTTAATCAGATAGCCAAAGGCTCCTTAAAGAAGATCTTTTTAAATGAATTAGTGAAATAGAAACGTTTTAAACGCTTCCTTTGAGTAAACGTTCTGATGGAGAATACTGACAGACAAATTTTTTACTTAAATGCAAAATGTTTACATATATTTTTTACAATCTTGTATAATTCCTGCTCTAAGTGGGTCGCCCTGTGGGCTAAAGGCACATTTTAGTGGTCCTATACTCCATTAATCATGCATTAATCAATTACTAAATTAGCTGACATGCATTATTTGAATAATTTGTTAATAAGGATTAATTGTTTCAGCCATAGATAAAATACATATTAGCTACACAGATGTACATATTGAAGTTAATATTTAAAATGCTCAGTGTCAGTTCCTCTTCTAGTTCCAGTGCACATGTAAATACAATACATTTATTTTGTATTATGTATTATTTTGCATGATCCAGAGAGAGCACATTAGATAAAAAAAAAATAAGAGTGGGTTTTACCTCTGTTTACCTCTGCACAATTCTCTATCTTCAGAAGAAAACACAGGATAAATCCACATATTATAGACTATATTTGGTTAAACAGACACTGTCTTAGTCGCAGGTAAATTTAAATGCAATCCTTTTCAAAGTGGAAAAAGTCCTAATTCCACATTCATCAGAGCCAGTGATGCTTTAAATATTGATAAACAGCATCTAGTGCATGTAGTGCTTATAAGATTTGTATTAATGTAGCAAGAAATGCTGCTGTTCTCTTTTAAACAAAATGAGCCCTGAAGCTCACATTAAGCATAAAAAAGAGCATGCATATTTTTGCAAAGGACCAATGAAACTGAAGAATAGTGTCCCTACCAAAGTTGAAATCACTGCGATGGACTGGCAACCTGTCTGGGGTGTATGGAGCTTGTAAGATGGGAAATGGAACTTATTTCTGAAGTAAAGTCAAATGATATGTGAAAAATCTAATTTCGTTATATTTAAATTAACTGGTTTCTATACAAACATTAATTCTTGTTTTAACAATTTAGTTAAAAGTAAGTATATTAGGTTGGTCCAATGTCAATATATTAGTTTGGTTCATCAGCTAAAATGTTCAGAAAATCATTTGGAACAGGGCAAAGATTTTAAGTTGTGTCAAGTGCAGTATTATTGTTTACATCAACACAATATAATCAGGTCATAACAAGTGATTAAATTCAGATTCTGTGAAGTCAAATATTTTAGATGTGATATCTGGACATCATTTTTTTTTTAGTTTGAGCAAGGTTATACTTTTTCCAGTGTGTTTAAAAAGATTTGTGAACCTATTTACTAATATAGTGATGCCAGAAACAAAATTTCAAGATATGTAGAAGCTCTACAGTCTGATTCTGTCGGTCTACACAATAAGAAAACATGTTAATTTTAACCTGTAATTGGGAGTCATGGTCATAGTCCTTTTTCTCAAGCTTCTTGCCTTATATTGCTAACTTGTTTAAACTTACAACATGTCGCCTTTTTTAGCTGAAAAATCCCTGTATGTCTAACAAACAGATTTTTCGGTAGCATCTCTAATTTTTTTTAACCAACCTGTTTCCTAACTTTTACATAAGCATCTATTGAAGTAGCTGCTGGTTAATATTCACTGAGTGCTGCTGTGTGTCTCTTCTCCAACCACGTAGCTGCTTTCTAAGCAGTGTAATGTGACTGCAGATTAGGGCTACAAAAACGAATCGATAAAATCGACTTTTAAAATTTCATCATCGATTAGTTGTGTCGCGCGATTAATGCGTCATCCGCCGCCGCCGTCGCCGTCATCACTGCCACTTGTTGACTGAAGCGGGGAAGAAAAAGAATGCGGCAGAAGCGGTAGCGCTACGGAATAGCGCCAGTGTTGCCAACTCAGTGACTTTGTCGCTATATTTAACGACTTTTCAGACCCCTCCAGCGACTGGCTTCTTTAAAAAGCTACTAGCGACAAATCTGGCGACTTTTTACGGTGTCGCTGGCGGCTTTTGGAGAATCTTTAGGTGAAAGCATGTATGCGTTCCTACTCTTGTCCTGCAGCAGCAGCTGCTGCCGTGAGGCGCCTTCCCCATCCCAACCCTGTTCTCCGCGGGAATCCCCTCTCAGCGCTGCAGTCCAGAGCGCGGGATGTTTCAGCGTCAGACTGCACCAAATGAGAAAGCTGGCCGCATGCGCGGAATTGACAGCACAAATTGATCACAATAATTAAAAAAGCCTTTAAAAATAAATTAACTTGCAAATTATGAGCAAGGCTTTTAAAGTTTAAATATTCTGGCAAAGATAAAGTAAAGAAGATCCTGCAATTTATGGAAGTAAAGCAGAATAAAATCCAGCAAGATCAGTAATATGTCAATTAATTATCTGCCACATTCCCATGTAAATATCTGTCTTTGGAGGATGTGTTTTTTAGCACCCCTAGTTCTCTCATTTTTATTCCAAATACAATTTATAATTTGAATCACAGGCTATTTTTATCTATGTGGTTAAGTATTTTCTCAAGTAGCAACTTTAACTGCTATACTTTTCTGTCTTAAAAGGCAGAACTCCTCTAGTTTAAAAAACTAATTTGATGAAATGGGGGGGCCTATTGTTTGAACCCGTTAGGGGCTTTTAAAAACAAAAATGTCTGTCTTTTTTGTGCTTTATGAAACAAAGTACCCTATATTTTGTGGATGTACAGCTACATTTCTCATGTAAGTTTCGTGGTTTTAACACAAACATTTATTTTCATATTGCACCAGTACAGTTAATGAGCAACCTGTGCTTTATTTGCTTGTTTGTTCTGTCTAAAATGTTTATTTTGGAATAAAGAGGTTAGTATAAAAATATTTTTTGTCGATTCATCGATTAATCAAAAAAAATGCGGCCGATTCATCGATTTTAAAATAATGGTTAGTTGCAGCTTCTGCGGTCATGTTACAAAGCGACAGATCCAATGATGTAACACCAAGCTGTGGGACACGCATGGGAGCAGCGTGAAAGAGGAAAAACACTGAATCAAAACACACTGATGGACACAAGCTACGTTTACATGCGCCAAAATTTACCTGATCCGATCAAACCTTGGTTGATCGGAAATTCAAATCTCCGTTTACATGGACACTAAATGAAATGATCCGATCATGACGTGTGTAGCATACATGTACCAAAAGCGTTGAATCAGATTAAATCTTTTAAGCATGAGCAGAACTTCCTGCCAAACTTGGCAGTTCTGTCTGCGATCTGGTTTTGGGAGGCCTGACAAGCGATGCGCGCTCGGAGCGCAGGGAAGGAAAAAAGCGGAGAGAGGGAGGAAAAAAGCTGGCAACTGTGCAGAATGTCGAGAAAATGTAGAGAATGGCTGATTGAAGAAAAGTGGTCAGAAGCGAATGGGCTGTGGAGAGAAGCCTAGGAAGAAGGAGGAGGATAAATTCACTGCTTCCTGCAGCATTTTAAATGAACTTGAGTGTATAGAAGTCGGCGTTCTAGACTCCTCCCATGCATGTTGTTCACAACAAGAGCGAAGCGAACGGTGGTTTCCTGTTGTTGACAAGGTAGGAAGCGTCCGCGCTGGCGTGCACACATCGCGCCAGTGAAGATTATTTACACTCTTAAGATCGAGATGGGTGTTTACATGGGCGCCAATCGGAATGGCGATCGGCAAAAAACCACCTCTCTCTTTCGGAATTAAATTTAAATGATCGGACCCGGGTCGGTTAGAATCTTCAGTCTGATGTTTACATGAAATATTTTTGATCTGATCAGGCCTTCAATCGATTAGTTGTGTCCATGTAAATGTAGCTAAAGATAACTGCACCCAACCTCTGTTACCTCCGTGGCTCCTGCCCCCTCGGGGTTCCACTATATTACTGTACCTATTATTTCTGTCACTGTCTTGGTTCTGTTGTGTTCTCTTTTGAGTATTCAGTTTTACTTTGCTTTGTTTCCTAGATTTCTAGTTTTAATTCTTATTTTATTTGTGTTTCTGGTTATTTTTCATTATTCAGGTTTTTATTTGTTGCCCTCTTGTGTTCTCCTTTTTCCCTAGCTCCTTTCCAGTCTGCTCTGTTCACACCTGCTCCCAATCTGCTCGTTAGTCTTCTCTTTGTTCAGTCTCCCATAAATACACTCTTTGTGCAGTTCCTCAGTGCTGGTTCCTCGTCTAACTTCCTCCAACTCCGTCTCACTGTGTCTCTCTTGTCGTAATTGTTCTCCTCTGAAGTCTCCATGATTTCTGGTTTGTTTTACTTTTTGCATGCTTGATTTTTGGATTCCTGCCTCAGTTGTCTGTTTACATTTCATTAAATCAAAAAGAAACTCACCTCTGCCTCCCTGCCTCTGCATTTGGGTCCTCAAACCACAACCTAATCCTTACGCTTTCTTGCACCAAGTTTACCATGAACCAATTTGTGTGGTATAATAATCTTAGATCTTCAGAAGGCCCCAAACAGAGCAGCAGATATGCAACAGAATAGCAAGATGGTCCAGACCTCAGCCCTGATTAAAATGGGTGCAAACCTCAATGAACTGGTGCTAATTCTACAGCTATGTCACAATCTAAGCAGCTCATTGTTGCTGCAGGGGTTTCTACAACACTTGAATCACTGAGTCTGGCTCGTTTTTTTCCTCCTTTCCAGTGACTTATTTGTGCGTTCAACTGTGTTACCTGGTAATATCATTGTGTTAATTATTACAGCCCACTTGGTGAAGTTTCCCATGTGCTATTTCACCGCCGTATGTCTCCATTCACATGTTCCTTATAGCTTTGTTTAAGCCTAACAACGCTTCCCCTTCGTCACCCGGCTATGTCCGATCTTTCCCAACAGATGGGACGCACGGAAAGAGTGCAGAACTGCCTCAATCCAAAGTTTGCCAAAAAGTTTGTCATCGACTACTACTTTGAAATAGTCCAGAAGCTGAAGTTTGGGATTTACGACATCGATAACAAGACAGTTGACCTGAGTGATGACGACTTCCTGGGGGAGCTGGAGTGCACCCTGGGTCAGGTGAGACGGCCTCTTCTGGGACAAAACAACCACATGAAATCTTAGATTTGATAGTGATTCTTTTTGTTAAGTTGCTAAAATGTAAAAAAGCTCTTTTCTATCTGCTATGTTTAGGTTGTTTCCAGTAATAAACTGACCCGACCGCTGGTGCTGAAGAACAACAAGCCAGCTGGAAAGGGGACGATCACTGTGAGGTTCAAAGAGAGTAACAGAGAAAACGTTCATTTTTAAATTCCTTTATTTTAACGCATTTATGCAACGTTTGTGTCGTAGATCATTGCAGAGGAAATAAAAGACAACCGGGTTGCAAACCTTGAGGTGGAGGCAAAGAAGCTGGATAACAAAAAAAGGTTTTAAATGTTTTAATCCCTTCTTTTTGGTCCTTATTTCACTGCTATTCATTTTGTTTTTTAGGGATTTCTTCGGGAAGTCGAACTCCCTACTTAGAGTTTACAGACAAACAGGAACCGGTGGCAGCTGGCCCACACAGGACAGAGGTAAAACTCATCCCCAACGCTGAACAAACCTCTTTCACTTCTTGTCTTGTTGACATTTATCTTACTGTGTGGTGTGTAGGAGCTTTGCACGTTTGATTACAGCAGTCGTATTTCTGTTCTCATTGCTGCTGTAATATGTTAATACTAAACCAGATACGTCTGATAGTGTTTAAAACTTTACAGTCTGAACCATCATTACCTAATTGCTCTGCTTACACCTCACATCTACAGCAGCAGCAGTGCTCCATTGAGCGCCTTTGTTTAGGCTTCACTCTCTTGCAAAATACCATTGCTGTTGCCTTGACACCAAGGTTATAAATGAAGGTTTAGCAGAACAGCATTCTAATGTTCCCGAAAATTCACCAACTTATGGTCAAGGGTCGGGAACCCCTTTAAAAAACTGTAAAATTCACTGTTTGAGAAGGAGTTGTCAAGTGTGAACTACTTCACAAAGATGATGCAGCCGGACCATCAGAATAAAAGCATTTATTCGGATATTTATTCAATTTTCACAGTAAAATGTCAAACCACTTCATGTTTAGAAAAGGTAGCTTGCCAAAGGAGAAAACAACAGACGCTAAAATTGGCGTGTAAAATACAGGTTGAAACGCTTTGTAAAATGGTATATTTACTGACGCGATTGAAAGTGTTTTAGGAGGGACATTCAGTAGAGCTTTCTGAGCCGGTGGGAGAAGCGACACCTTCTGCTCACCTACGACTAATATTTGGTTTTAGCCAAACAGGAGGGAAAAAAAGCACAAAACAACTTTTCCAACTGTATCAAGACATTTGCTGTTCTACTTCTAAGAAGTGAATTGATTCTGCCTTTGATAGAATTTACAGAGCTATGGAAGTTTTCACGTCCCGCCTTTTACAAAGTGTTGTTGACACGATATCACCATGATTTAACGACCAATCATTGCGCATAGTTTTTGGTTGGATTTCTTGCACGGTTAAGCCTGGGCGGAGTTTAGAGAAGATGGATTGTTGATTCTCATGTTACATAACGTCCTTTGATTGCAGGCAAAAGTTATGTTGGTCAACTCTTCCTCTGTTTCATCCGGTTTCCACTTTAAACTCTGAAAGGGGAACCAGTTGAAGTAGCTATTTCCCCTATTGCAAAAAGGGGATTTTTAGATGAAAGAAAAAAAAATGGAAATGGAATAAAAAACAACCTTTTAAACGTGTGATATAAAAAGGTATTTATAATGAATTTTGGGTTTTTTTATATTTAAAAACTGGATTTGAAAATACCTTTTCAAATTCCAGTCGTTTGATGTTTGATCAAAAATGTCCAGTTCCTCTTTAATACTACTCATTACATTTAAAATGTTCAATTACAAAAATGCTTTTTCAAATTGGATTTCAAATTGCAATATTTATATGTTAAATTTGAACTTAATTAGGTTTTGTTTCAGTGATTCTCTAGGTGTTAGATCCTTACAAGGAAAAATTTTGTTTGTAAAAACCTTATGTAAACTCATCTAATCTAAAAGAT
>JAGKQL010000051.1:3346568-3412837 GCA_018398635.1 Cyprinodon brontotheroides
CATTCAAGCAGGTTCTCCACTATGACCTGGATGACTGAGAATCTTCACCAGCATATTCTTCATTACCTTTTTCAGACATAAACACTTAATTATACATTTAACATACTGATATATATCATTGATTATACATAATGTTCGTATGCATTAAATGTATGATTTTACTGGATTGTCTGAAATAAAGTTATTAATTCATACAAAGCTCTAATGATAAAAATTTAAGTATTAAAGAGGTATCACTGAACAAAATCTTAAGATGAAACCATTTAATCGTCTATTTTAGAACAAAAAGGAAAAATGATACAGCCTGTGACAAAGTGGTTCAGTTTGTGTTCACCACTTGTCCCTTATTCTTTTTTCTGATTTGTAATGCTAAAATTTAAACATTAGTTAGCAACTTTCCTTCACTTACTATGTAGGAAAATGCAACACCACTTCGGTCTACTTCAGCAGGAGGTCCACATGGAACGCCGAGAGCATCAGATGCAGCTGGAAGGTGCAGTAGCTGATCCTGGAAGGCTTCTCAGTGCTGCAGTAAGATCAAAAGTGCCATAATCAGTACAACAGGGAGGAAGCCTTCCAAGCACATCTGGGGAACCAAAAGCATCCAGTCTGAGACCACCCAGTTGGAAAGGTTCAAAGATGCAACCCTATGGTGAGGATGAAGATATTGAACATTATTTAACAACATTTCAAAGAATTGCAACATCTGGCACCATTTCTCAGTGGTAAAGCAAGAGCTGCTTATGTAGCTATGGACACCGATGACACAATGGACTATGACAGGTAAAAACTGCTGTGTTGGAAAAATTTGAAATAAGTACTTGGACTTATTCGAGGTTCCGGGCCACAACGGTGAAGGAAGATGAGACACCCAAGCAGCTGCGAACACGCCTTAAAGACCTGTATGAAAAGTGGATGGTTCCAAAGGAAAAGACACAGACCAAAGTATTCCAAAGAAAATTCCCCAATCAGTAGCAATAAGTGTGTTAGGGAATTTAAATGGAGAGGTCAGTTGGTTTGTCACTCTTGTGGCCTAACTGGTCATTTTAAGGCTAATTGCCCAAGTCAGTAAGACTTGCTGTTTTTTGGTGTGTTTTTCACCAGAGTGTTTTAATTTGTTAGAGGAAGAACCTGAGTCTGTAGAACCCTCAAGTGCTCAGGAGCACACAATCTGTGTTTTTTATTCAGGGAAAGCCTTGTGTCGCTCTATTAGATTCAGGTAGTAGCTGTACTCTTATTAGGCAAGATTGTCTTCCCAGAGACACCACGTTATGTGTTAAAGTCCGGTGTGTTCATGGTGATGATGTTGTACTGCAAGTACATGAACAGGAGCATTTGCTTACACTTGGAGTGATGGATAAACTTCCATACCAGGTTGTATTGGGTCGGGATATGCCAATCCTTGGGGACCTGTTAGCAAAGAGTGAGAAAGATTTAGATTTTTCAGGCAAAGTTCTGCTTGCTGTCACTAGGTTTAGCTCTAAGCTGTGTCAGTCAGAGCCTGGTTTGAGAGGGCACCATTCAAGAAAAAGCAGGAGTCAGAAGAGACAAGATAAAGTAAGGGAGACAGAACTTGCTGAGTTGCTTTCTGAACCAGAGATCGATAAGCGTCTATTCCACCTGCTCTTAGAAGTAATGATTTTATGGGATTCTTTATAAATAATTAAAAATAAGATCATTAGCACTCCTCTATCCACGATTGGTTTGTCTCTGGAGGTGGGTGGGGCAGCATCGGAGGTAGTCATGGAATCTGAACCGGGTTTAGACTGCTTTGATCCAGTTGAACTTTCAGAGTTAGCAAAATTATTGTCTTCATCTAAGAGGTTTTCAACTTGTATGTTAGATCCATTCTAGCCAGGTTATTGTCAGGAAGTATTCCTTTGATCTCGTCCTCCATTTTAGATGTGGATAATCTATCTCTCTGTTACAGGGATATGTACCTAAAGCTTTTAAGGTTGCTGTAATAAACCTCTGCTTAAGAAACCGTCTCTTGACCCTGATGACTTGGTCAATTAAAAACCTATATCCAATCTTCCATTCTTATAAAAAATTCTTGAAAAAGTAGTTGCCAAACAAGTGTGGGATCACTTACATCATAATGAACTTACTTTTAAAGAGTTTCAGTCTGGCTTTAAGGCTGATCATAGCTAACATGAAACAGCTCTGGTGAAGAGTCACTAATGATATTCTCATGACCTCAAGATAAATGGACTTGTATCTGAAGCTGGTCCTGTTGGATCTTAGTGCTGCATTTGATAGAGTTGACCATAATATTCTTTTAGAAAGACTTGAATATTTTTGTTGGAATTAAAGGAACAGCACTAGACTGGTTTAAATCTTATATATCTGATGCGAATTCAGTTTGTTCATGTAAATGACAGATCGTCCACATGCTAAAAGGTTACCTGTGGAGTACCACAGGGATCAGTGCTAGGAACAATTCTCTTTACTTTATACATGCTCCCAATTGGTAGAGTTATTAGACAGCATGGGATTAATTTTCACTGTTATGCTGATGATACCCAGCTATATCTGTTTATAAATCCAGATGAAGCTAACCCGTTGCATAGACTACAGGCATGTCTTGAAGACATAAAACCTGGATGACTCTTAACTTCCTCCTTCTGAATGCAGACAAAACAGAAGTTATAGTATTTGGACCAGCGCCTTTGAAAAATAAGCTGATTAGTCAGTCACTTCATTTGGATGGGATTAAACTGATTTCAGAAAATAAAGTAAAAAATCTTGGTGTTGTTTTTGATCAGGATCTGTCATTTTAAATCCCATATGAAAGAGGTTTCTAGAATTTCAGCTTCTTTCATCTGAGGAATATTTCAAATATTAGAAATATCCTGTCCAGGGGTGATGCTGAGAAACTGGTCCATGCATTTGTTACTTCAAGGCTGGACTATTGTAATTCTTTACTATCAAGAAGTCCACAAGCTGTAGTTAAAATCCTTCAGCTGATCCAAAATGCTGCAGCCAGAGTTCTGATGAAAATTAAAAAGAGATCATATCTCTCCTATCCTAAGCTTCTCTTCATTGGCTTCCTGTTAAAGTCAGAATAGAATTTAAAATCCTCCTTCTCACATAAAAGCCTTAAATGGCCAAGCTCCATCAGAGATCTAAATGTTCTTATGTTCCTAACAGAGCACTTAGCTCTCAATCTGCAGAAGGTTTACTAGTGATTCCTAAATTTCTAAAAGTAGAATGGGAGGCAAATCTTTGGATTATCAGGCTCCTCTCCTGTGGAATTAACTACCAGTTTTTAGTCCACGTGAGGGCAGACAACCTAGCGTAATTACAAGGCTAGAGGCTTAAAACTTTCCTTTTTGATAAAGCTTATAGTTAGGGTTGCTCATGGGTTATCCTGAGGCCATCTCTATAGTTATGCTACTGTAGGTTTTTGACTTCTGGATGATATTAGGGGTCCCCATTTTAAGCTCATTCCCTACTTCATTCTGTCTCTATTCTCCCAATCTGCAGAAATCTGTTAGTTCAATCTCTAACGTTATGCTCTCTCTGCTTTTTCTCAGAGTAGCTTTGCCTCGATCTGTTCCTGTTTGGCTGGCCATCCTGGAGAGAAATATCAGCTGTGCTGCTTCCATCCAACACCCTTGTTTATAGATACTGGATCGGATCGGCCTGTTTTCCAGTGTAGTCCTGTTTCTCTGACTGTGACCGGCTGGATGTGCTCTCTTCATCCTCTCTCATCTGCCTGGCTGTGTGTTTCCTGGATGGGGCCGCCTTTTACAGCTGCTTTTTGTACCCCTGCTTCTATCTATGTCTGATCGTTTTGTTTTTTTTGCCTCAACAGTTTTCAGATACTGTTCTGTACTGCTAATCATGTCCTGAGTGTCGGTTGACAGCTCTGAGTAAGAAAGGTGACAGAGCCCCACTTATTCCTATGCCTATAATAGACACTTCCTTCTCTCGTGTTGGCATGGACATTGTTGGGCCATTGGAGAGAAGTAGCTCGGGACATAGATGCATGCTAGTGGTGTGCGACTATGCAACAAGGTACCCTGAAGCTTTCCCATTGAGAGGAATTAAGGCCCACCAAATAGCTAATTGTTTGATAAAGATCAGGGATCAAACTTTACTTCTAAACTATTGAAGGAAATTTATTAACTTTTGGGAATTAGTGCAATCAAAACAAATCCATACCATCCTCAAACCAATAGACTTGTTGAAAGGTTTAATAAAACTCTGAAGTCCATATTGAAGAAGTTTGTAAAAGACTCAGGGAAAGACTGGGATCATTGGTTACAATTTCTGCTATTTGCTTGTAGAGAGGTACATCAAGCATCTACTTGGTTTTCTCCTTTTCAACTCTTGTATGGTCATACTGTCAGGGGTCCACTAGATGTCCTCAAAGAGGCATTAAAGACAGTGTACATGACTCTCGTATGTGTTGAAAATGAGGGACAAGCTCACCTAGTAGAAGCCCAGCAGTGGCAAAAGTAGAACTATGATAAAACAGCCTGGAGGAGAACCTTTAAGAAAGGACAAAAAGTGTTGCTTAAACAGAAGGGTGGGTCCTGTTACTTACAAGTTCAACATGCCAGATTACCATAAAAACAGCAAGTCTTTCATGTCAACATGTTGAAAAAGTGGATTGACCGTCTAGTTCCATAAATGCAGTTGTGGGCCCATGCTGTAATCGACTAAGAAGATCTTCAAGAGTAATTCTTTCCATCTAATTGTGGGGAACAGCTTTTGCCAGATGTAAGCCACCCATCTCCAGAGTGGTAAGATGAACTTTCAGCACAAAACCAAGCTACACTCATCTCATAAAGCATGACATAATTTGCAGCCCTAATCAACCACCTATCAGGGATACAACCTCCAGAGTTCCAGCAAAGCTCATGCCTGCAGTGAAACAGGATGTGGAAGAAATGCTGGCTATGGGGATCATCATAGAACCTTCTAGAGGTTAGTGGTGCAGCCCTATGGTGCTTGTTCCCAAGAAAATGATTCAAGACAGATATTTTGTGTTGATTTTTCATCACTTAATGCTGTCTCTGTTTTTGATGCTTATCAAATGCCAAGAGTTTATTAACTTATTGAGCATTTGGGGAGTGCTAAGTACCTTACCACACTTGAACTCTGTAAAGGTTAGTGGCAAGTTCCATTAACAGCGTCCTCACAGGATTTGACCACTTTTAGGGTTCCGAGTGGACTTTATCGTTTTAGGACTATGCCTTTTGGACTTAATGGAGCTCAAGCTACAGTCTAACAGGTGATGGACTTGGTTTTAAAAGGAGGCTGAAGGCTATGGAGCAGCCTACATCGATGACATTAAGGTGTTCAGTGAGACATGAAAAGACCACATGAAGCACCTGACAAATGTCCTGCAATGAATTAAAACAGCTGGATTAGTCATCAACCCTGGAAAGTATCACTCTGCAAAGACTGAGGTTGAATACTTGGGTTACGTCATCGGGGGTGGGGTTATCCGCCCTCAGGAGAGTAAGATTGATAACCTTGTTGCTTGTCCTCCTCCTACAACTAAGAAAAAACTAAGATCTTTTCTAGGTTTAGCTGGCTGGTACCGTTGGTTAATCCCCAACTTCTCCACCAAGTCAGCCATTCTTAGTGACTTAACATGTAAATCTGGCCCAAACAAGATTAAATGGACTCCAGAGTGTGAGGCTGCATTTGCAGATCTGAAAAATTGTTTGTGGAATGAACCTGTGTTGTGTAGTAAAGTGGTTCAGTTTGCGTTTATCACCCATCCCTTATTCTTTTTTTCTGATGTATAATGCTTAAACTTAAACATTAGATTGCAACTTTGCTTCACTACTATTGTGTTAGCATTATCTTGCAGTTTTTATCTATTTATGTTTAGGTCAAAGCAATTACTTCTGGATTATTGGTTTGCAATTGTTTATTTTTGTTTCAAAGTATATTCATGGTTGTTTTCCTTTTTACTCACCAGTGTTTGTCCAAGTAGTTTCATGCTAAATTGGCTAGATGATGTAATCAATTACCTTGTTGGGTTCTACCATTTAGAGGGTTTCCTATGGTGTAATGCTTTGTTTGTTTTTCATTACTAAGTAACCTTTTGAGTTATCTTGTATTACATTGTTTATTTTGCAGACTCTTTGTTTATGTAGATCCGTTTGTAGAATTAGATTCATAATTTTATTCTTGTTTCTCTGTTTAGACTTTGTTTTTTTTTTTTTACCTGTTTAATTGTGTGCTTAATTCACTCAGAGTGCGCAGTGTTGCCACTTGGTTATGTAAGCACTGAGCTCTTGAAAGCTCAGGGAGGGTTGTCCAGCAAGGGCGTAGGTGGTTTGATTTCAACTTTGGTAGGGACACTATTCTTCAGTTTCATTGGTCGCTGCCGAAAAATATCCATGCTCTTTTTATGCTTAATGTGAACTTCAGGGCTCATTTTGTTAAAGAGAACAGCAGCATTTCATTGCTACATTAATACAAATCTTATAAGCGCTACATGCACTAGATGCTGGTTTATCAATATTTAAAGCATAACTTGCTCTGATGAATGTGGAGAATTAGGACTTTTTCCACTTTGAAAAAAGGATTGCATTTAAATTTACCTGCGACTAAGACAGTGTCTGTTTAACCCGATGCATGGGCGTAGGTTTGCTTAGGGAACCATAGGGACATGTCCCTACCAAAATTTTGGAAGGACCTACTTGTCCCTACCAATAATTGGATGTAAACATGTTTATAATTTACTATACAACAGCTTCCTTTCCTCTCGGAGCTTCTCTGCCTGGTAGCTGCAGCTGCTATATGCTCTTTCCTTTCCATTTCACATAGCAGCGCATCAACTGTGCTGCGCGGTTTAACTCTCTGATTATTCTGGCACCTTAAGTTGCGCCTTCTCACTCGCGCCGCGGTTACCAACGTGTTTTTCTAGTCTGGCAATGTGCGAGCGCGCGGGTGATTGGCGCGCGAAAAAAAAGACGCTAAAATAAATTAATATTGGGCTATGAAACTTGTCCAAATTAAAACAAATATTATCTACGCTAAAACAGGCGAAAGCTTCTGACTGGCGTTAGGAGTTCTTTTATTTTATACTTTAATCAGATAGCCAAAGGAGCTCCTTAAAAAAGATATTTTATGAAATGAAACCAGGTGGAAACAGGAAACGTTTAAACGTTTCCTTTGGAGTTGAAGTTCTGGATGGAGAATATTGACAGACAAAAACTATTTTTTTACGTCTTGGGATGCAAAATGTTTACATATTTTTACAATCTTGGTATAATTCCTGCTCTAAGTGGGTCGCTCTGTCGGCTTAAAGGCGCATTTTAGTGGCCCTATACTCCAGTTTACGATTAATCAATTACTAAATTAGTTATTTAAATAATTTGTTAATATGATTGTTTCAAGCCATAGATAAAATAAATGAAATTAGCTACACAGAAAGTAACTACAGCTTTGAATGTACAACTTCTAATATTAATATTTTAAATGCTCAGTGTCAGTTCCTCTTCTAGTTCAAGTGCACATAATAAATACAATACATTTTATTTTCTGTCCCTTGAATGTATTATTTTGCATGATCAAATGAGAGCATATTAGATAAAAAAAAATAAGAGTTATTTTTACCTATGCACAATTCTATATCTTCAGAAGAAAACACAGGATAGATCCACATATTATAGACTATATTTGGTTAAACAGACACTGTCTTAGTCGCAGGTCAAAATTTAAATGCAATCCTTTTCAAAGTGGAAAAAGTCCTAATTGCACATTCATCAGAGCCAGTGATGCTTTAAATATTGATAAACAGCATCCTAAAGTGCATGTAGTGCTTATAAGATTTGTGAAAATGGTAGCAAGAAATGCCACTTGTTCTCTTTAAACAAAATGAGCCCTGAAGTTCACATTAAGCATAAAAAAGAGCATGGATATTTTTTGCAAAGGACCAATGAAACTGAAGAATAGTGTCCCTACCAAAGTTGCGAGAATCAAACCCTTACGCCCTTGACCAAATATAGTCTATATAATGTTGGATTTTATCACCTGTGTTTTCTTCTGAAGATATAGAATTATTGCAGAAGGTAAATTGAGGTAAACCCACTCTTATTTTATCTAATATGCTCTCTCTGGATCATGCAAAATAATACATTCAAAGGGGACAGAGAAAATAAATGTGATGACGTATTTACATATTGCACTGGGAACTATAGAGGAACTGACACCTGAGCATTTAAGAAATATTAATATTAGAAGTTGTACATCTGGGCTGTAGTTACTCTGTGTAGCTAATTTCATTTATTTTATCTATGGCTGAAACAATCAACTATTAACAAATCATTTAATATAGCTGTATTTAGTTAATCAATGGCTTAATCGTAAATTATGGACCACTAAAATGCGCCTTTAGCCGACAGAGCGACACACTTAGAGCAGGAATTATACCAAGATTGTAAAAAAAATATGTAAACATTTTGCATTTAAGACGTAAAAAAAAAAATAGTTTTTGTCTGTCAATATTCTCCAACCAGAACTCCTCCAAAGGAAACGTTTAAACGTTTCTGTTTCACCTGGTTTCATTTCATAAAATATCTTTTTTAAGGAGCCTTTGGCTATCTGATTAAAGTATAAAATAAAAGAACTCCTAACGCCAGTCAGAAGCTTTCGCCTGTTTTAGCGTAGATAATATTTGTTTTAATTTGGACAAGTTTCATAGCCCAATATTAATTTATTTTAGCGTCTTTTTTTTCGCGCTCCAAGCACCCGCGCGCGCGCACATACAGACTAGAAAACACGCAATCAGAAAGAGAGAAGGCGCAACTTAAGGCAGAATAATCAGAGAGTTAAACCGCGCAGCACAGTTGATGCGCTGCTATGTGAAATGGAAAGGAAAGAGCAGGCAGCTGCAGCTACCAGGCAGAGAAGCTCCGAGAGGAAAAGAAGCGGCTGCTGTATAGTAAATTATAAACATGTTTACATCCAATTATTGGTAGGGACAAGTAGGTCCTTCCAAAATTTTGGTAGGGACATGTCCCTATGGTCCCTAAGCAAACCTACGCCCATGGTTGTCAGAGTGAAAATGCTGAATAAAAGACAACAGAGAAATCTGGAACTGGTGGCTGAATAAATTTAAGACCAAGCCTGCAGTCAATAATTTACTGAAACAATAAAAAAGTAATCTTACCTGTCTAAGGGAGAGTGGTAGAACTAAGGTCCAGCTTTCAATCCTCCTAGTGAATGTATGGAAGCAGAAGTGTCCAGCACTTTTCCCAGCAACTGGTACTAAACAGAAAGGAAAACTTGATATAATAACAAAAATGTGCCCACAAAGTTTGATCATGTGTTGCTAGGGAAAGTGCAAATTATCTCTCAAAGTAAAAGTAATCTCGCATCCACTATTCATTTTTTGTTGTGTCCTTTCTGCTGTTCTCACTCACAGACCTGGTCAAGTTTTAATGACAACTTCTAACAGGTTTAATGACACAACTGCTAAAATTAGGACAATCCTACATGATAGAGAACTTTCTGCAACGGAAATTATGATCATCTTCTTGTTGATTGCAGCCAAACCCACCTTTTTTTCCGCTCTCTTTCTGCTTCCATTGTGCTTGTTAGATTTTTTTGTTGCTTTAGTAATTTCTTGTTAACCACAATGTTTTAAAAGTTATAAGCTTTAATACTAATGTTAAAAGCATGTGCCTCTTTTTTTATCTGTTTGTTCTACAAATATGCCTTTTTTTCTTTGCTTCCCAATTTTCTTTTCGAAGTTTTCTTTTCCAATTATCCTGTTATGCATGAAAAAAAAAACTTGCTTTACTCTAAAAAATATATATAAAATATCAAAGAAAACATTATGATAGCTTTTGGTAACAACAAGTTCCATCTTCTGTTGTATCCTCAGGTACACCCTTCAATAATATATTGTAGTGCTCTTCAAATCAAGCATGCAACAGTAGGCCACTTACTTAGTTTCCCCAGGTCATAGTTCTTGTCATCTGTGTCAAAGCATCAAAATTCCCTCAGATTTAAAAAACCTTCCTGGTCCCATGACCTGTTGCTACTGTAATCTTAGGGTCTGGATAACAGAGGCAATGCACTGCATAGAGCGGCCTGTTGCCTTTTTCTCATGTCTAACACAGGATACCGGTATGTCTCAATCAATATATGAGTCAAACCTCACCACAAAATATTTCAGCAAGTATATTTGCAAAACCACAAGTCTTCGTTTTGACAGCTGAATACATATAGACATAACAGGAAGACTTATTAGTATTTTTTAAATGTTGTACCTATCTGAAAAAGATGAATATTTAAAAGATAATATTTTCAGAACCTGATGAGGAACTGGATTTAAGTTTATAAAACAAAATATTTTTTGTCCTGCTTTGTTTGCTCATGTCACAAGCAGTGGTGGCTGCTGCTCTCTGAAACAGAGAAGCCTCAGTGGTTAAGCCACATTAACTGCCATCTCACACCATGCAGCAAGTAGGGCGAGTGGGTGTAAAGAGCAAGTCTGCACTCATGCAGGCTCGCTAGAATTCAGCAGCAGGTGTAACAGCGGCCTGGTGGCAGAGGAAACATGTTCAGCCAAATTTAAATTCTGGTGTCTGCATCCTCATCATGCTGATTGAAAATCACAAGTTAGTCAATGAAAAAAACGGAATTAATTCCAAACGGGAAGGTCCTCTGACAGTATACAATTGTTTTAAGAAAGGGGCAAATGTTTAATGTTAACCTCCATGTTGCCATGGGAAGAAACCGTCCCATTCTTGTTTATACCTCCCCACCGTCAATGAAGGCGCCTTCCACAGCTGCTAGTGAGAATAAATTGGTAGTGAAGCTTGATAGTTAAGGGTTACTGCTTAGGGGGCAGTTTGGAATTCAGCTTCTAAGAGGTTTAGCTTCACTGCCACTCAATATATTGAGATACTATCTAATTATAATGAGATAGTAACTCAATATAATGAGATACTATCTCATTGAAGCTTCTCCGTAACACAGATAACCATTAAAATGGTGAGAAACTGATAATTAAAGTAATAAAAATTTTGACAAAAAATTATCAAATTATCTCGGATAGTTTGTTTCACTGTCACATTATGGGTTTTTACTGTAATTAAATTTTTTTACTGTCAGAGACTTCATGCCATTAACTCATTTAACCATAAAACTCCTGCTCAGACTATCTCTTTTTCTGCTCCTTTCACTGCTGTCTTGTAACCAGTGGGGATTTCTTATTGAGTACCAGGGGAATGCCTGGGTAGATTTTCAGTCATGTGGGTCATGGAAGCCACAAACTGGCTAGACTAACTTGTGATTTTCTGTCAGCATGACGAAGATGCTGACAGCAGAATTTACATTTGGCTGAACGTGTTTCCTCCGCCATCAGGCCGCTGTTACACCTGCTGCCGAATTCTAGCGAGCCTGCACTTATGCAGAACTTACCTGGAACTTAACTTACCTGGATTAACAAAATTAATCTGAAAGTCCATACTGGCTTTAACACAGCAATCGGCACAAATTTTTTAACGTTTATAGTAGGGCACTTATTACACATATAACGTGTTGCACCCACTACGGATGTACTGCGCACATGCGCGCCAGTGTTACACCTTCTACGCATATGCGCAATACATGCGTATAATGTTCTTGCTCTTTCAGCTCTTTTACGAAGTGGGGTAAAAAAAAAAGATTGGTCATGTCTATCAAATAAAGTCAATAGTTTTAAATTATATTTGGTAAAAGTTAAACAAAAAAAAAGTGGGAATCCATAAGTTTAATAGGAATTTGGAAGAGTGTTTGTGTTAAGGACTGAACGAAAGCAAAAGGGATATAAGTTTTACTTCCTCCCTTTCTGAGGCATAACCCAGTATCGGGGTATTGCAGGCTAACAAGAAACCCCAAACAATTTCCCATTCCTAAAGGGCAGACCCGTTCTTCTAGTTAAATTTGCATGTTTTCTAAACAAAAACAAGTTTTTGGGCCACTGCATAAAGCTTCTAACTCAACGCTAATTCTGACATTTTTAATTGAGAAAGCTTTCTGGATGGGAAGCAAACGTCTTCAAACTTAAAAAACCAAGTCCAGTGGATTGTTTTCTTTTATTTTTTGGAATGGCTCACCAAAATCGTTTATCACAAAACCCCAAAACAGTCTTTAATTTGAATGCCTTCCAGGCAGGTTCTCCACTATGACCTGGATGACTGAGAATCTTCACCAACATTTTCTTCATTACCTTTTGTGGACATAAATACTAAATTATACATATAACATACTGATATACATAGATTATTGATTACGCATTATGCTGGATTGTCTGAAATAAAGTCATTAATTCATACAAAGCTCTAATTATAAAACTGGAAGTAAAAATGAGGTATCACTGAAAAAATATTAAGACGAAACCATAAAATCATCTATTTTAGAATAAAAAGGAAAAATTATAGAGACGATCTTTTAAACATTTTTAAGACCAAGCGCTACAGTCAATAATTTACTGAAACAACAAAAAAGTTATCTTACCTGTCTAAGGGAGAATGGTAGAACTAAGGTCTAACTTTCAATCCTCCTACTGAATGTATGGAAGCAGAAGTTTCCAGTTAAATGGGAAGGAAAACTTAAAAATTGCCCACAAAATTTGATCATGTGTTGCCAGGCAAAATGCAAATAATCTCTCAAAATGCAAAGTGCAAGTAATCTCGCATCAACTAGTCATTTGTTGCTGTGTCCTTTCTGCTGTTCTCACTCACAGACCTGGTCAAGTTTTAATGACAATAATGATATTTCTAACAGGTTTAATGACACAATTGCT
Organism: Cyprinodon brontotheroides; assembly: GCA_018398635.1. Lineage (NCBI taxonomy): Eukaryota > Metazoa > Chordata > Actinopteri > Cyprinodontiformes > Cyprinodontidae > Cyprinodon > Cyprinodon brontotheroides. The sequence goes on from JAGKQL010000051.1 coordinate 3,359,338, forward strand.
AAAATAATTAAAGGACAATCCTGCATGGTAGAGAATTTACTGCAGCTGAAATGATCATCATGTGCTTGTTGATCACAGCTAAACCCACCTTTTTTGACTCTGTAAAAATGGCTGCTTTTTCTGCTTCCATTGGGCTTGTCAAATATTTTTCTTGCTTTAGTTATTTATTGTTAACCACAATGTTTTAAAAGTTATAAGCTGTAATACTGATGTTAAAAGCATGTGCCTCTTTTTTAATTAATGTTTATTTTACAAATATGCCCTTCTTTTGGTTTGCTGCCCAATTTTCTTTTTCAAGTTTTCTTTTCCAATTATCCTGTTATGCATGAAAAAAAAACTTTGCTTTAAAAAAAACAAAGAAACTATAAAATATCAAAGAAAACTTTTGGGATCAACAAGTTCCATCTTCTGTTGTATCCTCAGGTACACCCTTCAATAATATATTTTAGTGCTCTTCAAATCAACCATACATAAGTAGGCCACTTATTAAGTTTCCCACAGGCTATTGTTCTTGTCATCTGTGTCAAAGCATAAACATTCCCTCAGATTTAAAACTCATTCCTGGCCCCATAACCTGTTGCTACTGCAATCTTATAAGGTCTGGATAACAGAGGAAATGCACCATCTCGACCAGCCTGTGGCCTTTTACTCTTGTGTCTATCACAGGGGCACAGAAAGAAGAATGGAAAAAAATGACGATATTTTGTTTAAACAACTTTTTCGTTTATTTAGAGCACCAATGAAACAAAAATTTCTATTCAAAATATTTCACATACAACAGATGGGAACAATAAACCTTTACACAAACCTGTACACTAACATTTAGGAGACTAACGGTCAAATTTTTTATTTCAGTAATCTCTCATGCTTGTCCACTGGCAATACCAAATCCTGCAACATTACAATAATAGTATTCTGCGTTTGTGGTTTCGTTAAAAATAGTCCACAAATGCATCAAGATCCAAAGCCTTTGCCCTTCTGGATTCAATGCTTAGCATCCCTAAACTGCTGAGACGTTCATCAGTAATAGTGGACCTGAGGTAGGTTTTCACTAATTTTAGTTTGGAAAAACTCCTCTTACAGGTGGCAGAACTCACTCGGAGTGCAACAGCAAATTTGCACAGTCTAAAAAGCTTGCAGAATACGTCTTTGTATGGCTCAATGAAATGGATCAACTCCACTGTATTAGAAGGGTTTCCAATCTTGTGACTCTTTAGTTTTCCTTCTAAAAGTCTCCTGAACTGATGGGAGTTCAGGTCCCAGATCCTCAATATTGGCATAATAAAGATGGCCGAATTGAAACAGAGTAGAGTCTTTTAAAAATGCATCACTCTTGGGGTTAAGAGATTGGATACAACTCATCAGCTCACAGTTGGTCTATGAAAAACGTCTTCAGCTTGCCTGGAAGCTGCGTCTTCTGTCCGCCATAACTGTGGTTGGAAACATCTTTAAATTAGGCTGCACTGGAGTTTATCATCCTTGCACTTACTGATATCTGAAAAGAAATGAATGAAAATTGTAAGGGTGTAACCGACTTTCTTCATTAGTCTAATCATTTGCTTGTAAGTGTATATATTTATTACATTATAATACAGTAAAGATCATACTGAAAAATGATAACTAAAATTAAGTAATACTTTGAAATTATTGTTTTTGTCCTTGAATTTGAACAGGTAAATAATATCTGAAAATATAGAAAGATTTTTGCAGTGCTAATAGTAAAAATGAAATCTCTATCTCTAAGAATTTCAGAATGCACTTTACAGGCACTTTACACATAGTCACACAGGCAATGTCTCTTTTTCTTTTCATGACTACTATGTTTCCAGAGCTGCAAGAAAACATGTAATTAAACTCAACATTTCGAGAAAAAGTTCAAAAGGTCAGTTGAATTTGAAGTCTGGACGTGGGAACTTTGGGAAACTCGCCATTTAGAAAATAAAGTTGAAATGTCATGTTGAGTTTAATCTCGACGTGTCGACAATAAAGTTGAAATTGGTTCAAGAGAGCCAACCGCTGCACAGGATACATGCACAGAATCCAGAATCATACATGCCTTGTGTAGATGATTTGGTCAAATTGTACTTTAGAATTGGGTTTAGCAAGAAGGAAATCCTTAGTCTTTTAGCCCAGAACCACAGTGTGATTATTAGTGTAAGGACGCTAAAAAGGTTGTGGCGAAAACATCATCTGTTCAGAAGGAAAAATCATACAAACTTGGAAGAAATGGCGCATTCTTGCATACTGAAATTGCTGGAAATGGGCGGAGATGCAAGGATATCGAAATAATTACATCTGCGTGCAATACAAGAGAGGTTATGTTTGTATAAGCTTGAAAATACAATAAAACAATTGATCAAGTTGCTTGATCCTGAAGGGGTGGAGTACAGGCGTGCGCGACACCTGTGCTCTTTTCTCCAAACGCAGACTGCAGCTGTGGAGCGCGGTTGCTCTTTTTCCAAACTTTTGGAATGTCCGAGATTAAAATTAAGCCACGACCGTTTCAACTTTATTCTCGAAATGGCGAGGTTAAAGTCGACAGTCGCGACTCTTAAAGTCGACACGTCGCGAATTAAACTCAACATGACATTTCAACTTTATTCTCGAGAAATGGCGAGTTTAAAGTCGACAGAAGCGAGAGTTTGAAAAGTCGACGCGTCGAGATTAAACTCAACATGACATTTCAACTTTATTCTCAAAATGTTGAGTTTAATATTCGACATAATCGACTTTAAAATCGACATGTCGAGTTTAATCTCGTCATAATACAAAAATATTTTTCTCTTCATGTGTGGCCCTAATACTCCGTCGGGAGGAAACAAGTTCAGCCAAATTTAATTTTCTGCTGTCAGCATCTTCATCATGCTGATAGAAAATCACAAGTTAGTCTATCAAAAAAATGTAATTTATTCAAAAAAGGAAGTTCCTCTTACCGTATACAACTGTTTTAAGAAAGGGGCAAATGTTTAATACAATGTTAACCTGCACCACAGAGCTACAGGCACGCAAATGGGGCGTCACTGTGTTGCCATAGCAACAACTGTGTTCTTTTTCCATTGGAGGGAAGAAGCCGTCCCATTCTCGTTTATACCTCTCCACCTTCAATCAAGGCGCCTTCCACAGCTGCGAGTGAGACTTAATTGGTAGTGACACTTGATAGTTAAGGGTTAGTGCTTAGGGGGCAGTTTGGGATTCAGCTTCTAAGAGGTTTAGCTTCACTGGAAGTGACGTATTTTGGTGTGTTAACCAATCAGGGCTATACAGTTCTGCTGCTTACCTTAATAGAAGGAGGCTCAAACCTCAACATGGATTTCTCATAGAGACTGACATGCAGCGTCTTGCTGCTCCAGAGAGAAAGGGAGATTGAATAAGAAAATGGAATAAACAGCAGATTCATGCACAACTTGCTTATGAAAACAGGCACATTTTAGCACAAAATTAATGAGGTCAATGACATGTATATTTTACCAATAATTTTACTAAATTTACAGGGGAGGTTTAGCCTGCCTAGTTAAGTAAGATTAGACAACGAGTATCAATACTTTACTCAAGTACTACTGTTGAGTACTTCGTCCCCCACTGGACATATACAGTGGAGATTATTTTACTCCAGAGGTTTGAATAGGTGTGTACATGGATGTAAAACTGAAAAACGATTGGGAAAAAAAACACCTCTCTCATTCGGATTGAAATTTCTTTCTAAATTCAGAATTATTGCACAATATTTAAAGTAGAAACACTTAGAAAGCGGACAGTAAGCTTTAGAACTCGCTCCTTTGCCTCATTAAATGCAGCTTTGACTGAACTCACCTTTAGGTGAGCATTAAACTATTTTATTGCACAAAAAACGTGCTTTGTTTTTTCGCGAATAAGGAACGGGCACATGACGTCACACGTTGCGCGGCAGCCATATTGAAAGCTGGTCAGCCCATTGTTTACACTTTGACTTCGCGCCTGTAAGGACTAGCTTTCTTCTGCTAGTAGTTTGCTTAGTTTTTTGCCGTTTCATTTTACCTCTGCTGTCGTTATGGTCACCCGTTGCTGTGTCGTAGGGTGTAGTAGTGCAAGCTGTGACTGGACGGGGAAAAAAATCCCAAATGGATTGTCTTTTTACCGTTTTCCAACCTGGAGGCGTCTCAATGGAAAACAAATGTCCTCCATAACAAAGAGTCGCGCGGCTAGCATGGGTCGCTGCTGTAAGACGGCCAAATATAACTTTCAACTCAATCCCAGTGTCCATGAGAGTGTGTTCCCGGCATTTTCATTCTGGTAAGTTACAGAACATACTTACCTTGGCTCTGATGACTGTGTTCTCATTCGGTTTGATTACTTCCATGTCGTGAACTTTTCCATCTGTCAGCTGTTTGTAAGCCTCTAGCGACTTGTAGCAGCGAAATTCTTCATGTGTGTAGGCACTGACGCCACACACTAGATAGGAAAATATGTCCTCCCTCGCAAACGGCGGTAGAAATCCTTCCCCAACGCACCAGTCCTTGCTTGCTACTTCGTAGGGATCAAGTCCGTTTATGAAGCCCATCTTTTGCAGATAACGGTCCCTGGCTTCCCTCTGCAGTGTGTCTCGGTATATTCCGCATCCTTTCTTCGCTTTTAACATCACTGTTTACTCGTCTTTGTGCTTTCTCTGTGCTGTTTTAGGTCTTTGTTTACCGTAGCAACTAGCTGTCAATATGGCGGCGTACCCAGAATGCAACGCGCTGTGCCCGTCCCCTATTAGCTGCAATTAGCAAGTTTTCCAGTGGTTCTCACGCACGCGCGCGTGCGCACGCTCACCCCGCTGCTATGGAAACGGAGCAGCCATCTTTAACGGATCATTTCTAACCTGGACCTGGAAGCTTGAACTGCTGCAGTCTGTGATTTGCTAAACTGTTAAAGATGAGCACGCCACCAGAGGACAACAACTTGTGGGGAGATCATCTGGAAGGTTTGTTTCACTCTTTTACTATATAAATAAAAAAATATATATATTGAAAAATTATTATTTTAATGTTTTTTCATGAAGTTGTGACAGCTAGCTTAGCATCTAGCATCCATGACATCTCAGAGATTAAATGTGTTTTTTTAATGAATTTGTCAGAAATGTTAACAGCGATTTAATTATTTAAAAAAAAAAACATTTGTGTTTCAGAAAAACATCTTTGTTGAATTTTATGTGAAATGTTTGAAAACTAGATGGAGCTAGGTCTATTATTTTTAAAAAATGCCCTGGAAATAAGTTTGCTCTGTATGGAAATGTTGGTAAAAATACATTAAATAAATATAAAAGGACATTAGAAGGACATTTAACATAAAATATAATCAAGCCAAACTGTTTATTTTCCTATTTAATAAAAGAAAAAGAGTATTTTGGAAGTTAACTGAATTTTAACTAAAAAAAAAAGAAAAAAGAGATGAAGAATCTCAAGTTGTTTAGTTTAGTAAATGTGTTTAGGAAATGATATGTTTCTAACCAGTGTTTTAAAAAAAAAGTTTTTTTTAAGGCGTACTATGTATTCGATTACTTTTTATTGGTTGGAAATGGGAGGAATGCAATGTAAAACACAGACAAAGTTTGGTTTGAGAGAATAAACTTTGATTAATTTAATGTGAAAATGGTTGAAAAAATACAAAAAAATATTTCAGGATAAAATGGATTTTTTTTTAAATATATTTGAACTTGAAAAGGAAGGTCTTTTTTAAACCATGCTGTGGTAAACAAATTGGTCTCCATGGATACCTGAGTAGAATGCATTAAATAACTTTAGGAGTTTTTAAGATAGCATATATTTTTAACTTTAAAGGATGGTCAAAGGTGTTAAAGTATGGTTGATTTTAAAAGTTTTTTTATTTTTACTCTAGGATGCACTGAAGAGGGGGTCTGATAAGCTGAGAATCTGGTTCTGAGAAATTATAGATCTGAAATTTAAACCTTGATGTTATCAAGCCTTTATTTCTGTTAATTAGGATAATTTTCTGCTTATAGTAAAATAACTTCAAAGATTGATGATTATGTTACTCAGCCAATGACACTTTTTTTTTTCTTATAAAGAAATTTATCTTATAGATCGAAACTATTTCTAATTTGGTAGTATGTGTTTAATGAAAACAATTTTTACTGACAGCTTAAAATGTCCTTTAATCTTAATTTATCTTAATGTCTTAGTTCCCAATGTGGGGGTGTGTGCCCCCTAGTGGGAGCACAGTTTAATTGCAGGGGATGTGGTAGAAATAAACTAAATAAATGGCCCATTTAGAGCTAATTATTATTTTTGTATTTATAAATTTCTGAAATTAAAATTTTAAGCTCTATTTAACAGTGAAATTAACATTTACTGGTAGATATAAAATAAACTTACAATTTCATGGTAGTCTTGTGATTTAAAGGATATTGTAGGTTTTTTTTCTTAGTCAACAGCAAAATAGTTGGTGAGGACCAGCAAAATGTCCCCCTTTACAACAATCAGTCCTCAATGTGATGGTGAAGCCAGAAAAATGGTCCTCAGGCTGGTGCAGAGACAGGAGAACACAATCATATACACATTTGTCTTATATATAAACGTTTGTCTCAATGTATTTTTGTATGTATAGGATCTTTTACAGTATTATTTTTTATCTTAACACTAACCAAACCACTAGCATTGTTTATGTTTTTTGTTGAGTTGTTTTAGCTCACAGATTGATGTTCTTATAGATTAAATCTACTTAAACCTGACAAACTAACACAGGCACATCCAGCAACCTAAAATAAAGCATTTATTTCTTTTCAATGAATGTTCCTTAATTAATGTTCCTGGTCCAACGATTTTTTTCCTAACAGTTCCAGACGCCGCGCTTCCAGTTGATCCTGACCCGGAGCCCCAGCTCTTGATAGAGGATGAGGGTAATTTAAATCAGTCTAATATCATTGACAATGCGGATGATAATGAGGAGGTGGAAGTCAGAGAACTAGTGGTGAATATAGGGTATGATGGGGAAAACAGTCACCACGTAGCCATAGAGTTTGTGCTGGAGCATGGCGAGGAGGTAGACCTCGTAGTCGTAGAGTTGGGGCTAAGTCGTAGAGACTTAGAAGCAATACTGGCGGAGCAGAATGAGGAGGAGGAGGTTGATGCTAATGCTGATAATGTTAGGGCAAGTTTTGGTGAGTCTCCTGACACAAGCTCTGAGGAAGAAGATCATGATGAAGACGATGGCCACCTTTCACCACATCTTCAGTTCACCCAGAGGATTCCCCCCGACTTCAGCCTTCCATCGGACCACGAGGAGCCAGAGGAGTCCCTGGAGCGCCCAGAAGACCGCGTCTCCAGGAAGAGGAGAAGAGAGGAAGACGCTGAAGATGAAGAAGATCACGATGAAGACGATGGCCACCTTTCACCACATCTTCAGTTCACCCAGAGGATTCCCCCCGACTTCAGCCTTCCATGGAACCACGAGGAGCCAGAGGAGTCCCTGGAGCGCCCAGAAGACCGCGTCTCCAGGAAGAGGAGAAGAGAGGAAGACGCTGAAGATGAAGAAGATCACGATGAAGACGATGGCCACCTTCCACCACATCTTCAGTTCACCCAGAGGATTCCCCCCGACTTCAGTTCCATGGAACCACGAGGGCCAGAGGAGTCCCTGGAGCGCCCAGAAGACCGCGTCTTCACTTGGCCTCGTCCCACGAGGCCTCGTCTCGAGAGGGATGTTTAAGAAGAGGAGTTTAATTTAGTTTTTTAGTTGGAGCGATGTCTTTCAGGTCTCTGGCAGGTCTAGGGATGCCTGAAGAGGCGTCTTGCACCGTGGCTTTTCTTTTGGGAAGAGGCCTTTTTTAGATGTTAGGGATGTTTAAGCCTTAGAGCGTTTACCGTGGCTTTTCTTTACCCCGCTTAGATTTGTTTTTTTAGATGTTAAGGTGTCTGGCAGGTCTAGGGATGCCTTAGGTAGCGTCTTGCACCGTGGCTTTTCTTTTCCCCGCTGCTAGATTTAGGTTTTTTTAGATGTTAAGGAGTCTGGCAGGTCTAGGGATGCCTTAGGTAGCGTCTTGCACCGTGGCTTTTCTTTTCCCCGCTGCTAGATAGTTTAGATGTTAAGAATTTTCTTTAGCACAGACATCTGAGGACATGACAACATAGTTTGGTACATGATAGCTGGTTAAGGCAGAAATAATCTAGAATGTTCTACATCTAATATCAAAGCTGGACAGTCTGCCAGTTAACAGAAGACAACACAAACAAAGGATTGATAGAAGAACAAGAAGAATGTTCAACAAGGTGAAACACAGAGTGGAGGCAAGTTAACAAAAAACAAATAAAAACACCAGAAGACAAAAAATTAATCCTGGTTGAAAACCACAAGGAGGCAAACCAATCCAACGAAACAGCTGGACATCGCTGCTGAGGACAACGTGGAGTTGAGTTGAGGCAGAGAGAAAAGGCTGTAGTGGAGGTTGATTAGAAGCTGTCTAGAGCAGAGGTTTCTCACTCCAGTCCTTTACAGCAGTGTTTCTGCAGTTTTCAGATGCATCTCTCCTCCAACACACCAGGATCAAACAAACAGCCTTTTACCAGACCTCTGCAGAGCTGAATGACTGATGAGGGAATTCAGCCCTTTGATTCAGGTCTGATGGAGAAGAGATGTGAATAAAAACTGCAGCATAGCAGCTCTGGTGGAGTGAAGTTTGAAAGCCTGATCTAGAGTAGGACGATGCTGCTGGGGACAAACTGGATACAATGGACAGTGACACAGCTTGTGGTGATCATCAGTTGAACTGGTCTCTGGGATGTTGGTGAGAAGGTAGAGAGATGACGCTAGGTGGGGCTAACTGATTTAGTCAAGTTTGAGGCAGAGGACAGGACTCATGTAGTGGTTTTGGTTGTGAGTGGCACCGACTGTTAGAAACAGCTTTCCGATGTGACTTGGTCTAGTTCTAGATGTTCCTCTGGTCAGTTAGTTTTCAGGCCTAGTTGGAGGGAAAAGAACCCTCTGCAGAAATATTCTCCATATGATCAAGGCCTGTCCTGACCGCAGTGGATCTCTTCTGTGTTTTTTGAATCCCATGTTGGAGCGAGCCTCTCCAAGCTTTGGGCCATCAGAAGATGCTGATGAGATCTGCAGCGACCAAACCAGCGGAGGATCATCTGAGCTGCCGACCTTCACAAAGAGTGAGAGCATATTCAGTAAGGAGCAACAATAATCCATCATTTAATTATAAAGTCAACATTTCAGATGGCCTCACTTAGTTTTTCATGTTAATTTCAGACACTGTGGACGTCCAAAAGCAGAACTCCTGTGAGGAACCGGGACATCCAGGACGGTGAGGAGCTTCCCAGTCCCCACCTGAGGACGGCACAGAGAAAGACTGGAACAGAAAACACACGGAGTAAGACTTTATTAACACGACAAACCCACAACTCAAGCTTCCCAGGCCTGATCAAAAGCTAACAGTCATTGAAACACAGACAGACTAAGATTATGATGAAAACAACATCCTGCCCCAGATTTCAACTTGGTGTCGAGGAAATTCTGTAGATTAATTTGTCTTATTTTTTTACAGGGAAAGCAGGTTGAACATGGAAGCAGTGTTCTAGCAGTCGGATCACATCGGAACAGAGTCCATCCACACGTGTTTGGAGGTATGTTGCTTGTTGTTTGACTAGAGAGACATCACATGCAGACAGACTCTGAGGACACTTTGCTTTCATTGATGAAGGAGCTGAAGAAGAGGATGAAGCACACAGACCGCTAAGGAGGAGAGACATGGCTCCTATATTTCTCTTTAACATTCTGGAGTCCTGGAGTAAAACAACGTTGACGACCCCGCAGCTAAACCATCAGTCTGCTACACCCAGTAGAAGAAGGTAACGAACCTTTATTGCATCCAGATGTTCATCAGTATTAGTGAAGATACTAAAAACAGATCCAGAACAAACAGATACAAATGCTACAACCATCCCATTAGGGGTTGTAACCTTTAATCTTTATCTTTCCATCATGAATGGATGTTCACCTCTATTTGTCTCTCTGTAACCAAACCTTTACCAGAATCAGAAGTTCTGACTTTTCCATTAGACCACAGATAAACAGTTAAGAAGCAGCTTCTGATCCAATATGGAAGAATTTCCCCCTGGTTGATCTCTGAAGGTTTTTTTTAGAACGTATTAAAGCAGAGAAACGACCGACTGAAGACTTGCAGCATTTCCAGGCATTTTCTCCAAGCATCCATTGTCTTCAGTTATTACGTCTGTTAAAGGGGAACGCCGTTTTTTTCAAGTGGCCCCTTGATTTTCTGGTTCTGGTTCTGAGAAATTATAGATCTGAAATTTAAACCTTGATGTTATCAAGCCTTTATTTCTGTTAATTAGGATAATTTTCTGCTTATAGTGAATAAACTTCAAAGATTGATGATTATGTTACCAAATCAGCCAATGAAACCTTATTTTTTCCGATAAAGAAATATATCTAATAGATTGAAACTATTTCTAATTTGGTTGTCAGTAATATTTTTTACTGACAGCTTAAAATGTCTTTTAATCTGAACTAAACCTAATGTCATAGTTCCCAAAGTGGGGGTGTGTGCCCCCTAGTGGGAGCACAGTTTAATTGCAGGGGATGTGGTAGAATTAACTAAATAAAAGGACCATTTAGAGCTAGTTATTTTTTGTATTGATAACTTTCTGAAAATAAAATTCTAAGCCCTATTTAACAGTGAAATAAACATTTAGATTTAAAATAAACTTTCAATTTCATGGTAGTCTTGTAATTTAAAGGATATTGTAGTTTTTTTGTTCTAAACTTAGTTGTCAGCAAGATAGCATGTGAGGACCAGCAAAATGTCCCCCTTTACAACAATCAGTCCTCAATGTGATGGTGAAGTCAGAAAAATGGTCCTCAGGCTGATGCAGAGACAGGAGAACACAATCATATACACATTTGTCTTATATATAAACGTTTGTCTCAATGTATTTTTGTATGTATAGGATCTTTTACAATAGTATTTTTTTATCTTAACACTAACCAAACCACTAGCATTGTTTATGTTTTTTGTTGAGTTGTTTTAGCTCACAGATTAATGTTCTTATTGATTAAAGTGGAACGGCGTTTTTTTTACATTGGGCCCTTGATTTTACGTTATTACATCATGGTCTACCCATATGAGTTTTGTGTCATTTGGAGCCGTTCTGAAGATATTCTGTTAGGTTATATCCAAGTAACGTCTTCCTATGGGCAACGAGTTGAAGGCACAAACTAAACTATTCATAACTTATCATTTATGGTACGCCAGTATTCATAACATGTGGGCGAATCACTGTCCCCCAGACAGCCGCGGTTATATTTTTTATATTTATCTCTTTTAAAAACAAAGCGGAGTGTGTATGACGTCATCCGCGCGCACTGGCTACATTCATTCTTCTTGTCCGCTGAACTGCTGCTAGTTTTACTCACATGCCTGGAAGATGTCTAGTGCTGCTACCACAGATGATCTTGCTCTGGAAATGGAATTGAAAGATTCAGATTAGCTAGCGGAATGAATATAAGGGGTAGAGCGTAGCCGCCTGTGGCCCGGACTGCCTGTCACAACTCCAGTCCGACGCGCGGATGACGCATACACGCACCGCTTTGTTTTTAAAAGATATAAATATAAAAAATATAACCGCGGATCTCTGGGGGAAAGTGATTAGCCTACATGTTATGAATGCTGGCGTACCATAAAGAATAAATTATGAACAGTTTAGTTTGTGCCTTCAAGTCGACTGCCCATAGGAAGACGTTACTTGGATATAACCTAACAGAATATCTTCAGAAGAACTCCAAATGACACAAAACTCATATGCGTGAGTAGAGCATGATGTAATAAAGTCAAATCAAGGGCCCAATATAAAGAAAAACAAAAAAAAAAACAGCGTTCCCCTTTTCACTAACTCCTGTTCTTCTTTTCCAGATGAGGTCATCTGTTCCTTGGACCGGCGCCTCTGTGTCTGTTGGACGTCAGTAGATGGGCGCTGACATGGAGGTTCCTTCCTGTTTGAAGCTAGTTTTCCTCTCTACTGTGACCACTTCATTGCTCAGGAGGGACTGCTGCAAAATTAACGACTGGATGTGATTGGCTGAGCTTCCTTGGATTGAAGACATTTCTCTAAACTCCATAATAAGCTGAATTTATCTTCCCCATGTTGTAAATAGGATTGGACTGGACTGGATGTTTGTTTTTCAATTTGATTCTGTTTGTGTTGAATTCTGTTACATGTTTCTGTATTAAAGCTGTCATGTTAATTGCCTTTAGATGACATTTGTTGGGACTTGTTTCTATTTTATAAGACTGTATTATAATAAATCCCCCTACTGGGTCTGGTTCTGTTGAAGTATGTTTCCTGTCGTTCTATCTTCTCCTGTTATTTCTCACTATAATAAAGGTTTGATTCAAGTCATGTGAACAGGATCTTTTTGTCTTTTTTTTGTAAATTGTCTTGAAATAAGTGGTTGTAAATTTGTAAATGTTTTAAAACTGAAGTCAACTTGAGAAAGTATTCTAATATTACTATAGTACAGCGCTTTGGCAGATTGGTGGTTATTATTGTGTCTCTTTTGGGGGGTCTGACCTGACAGCTCATGTTAACAGAACAATTGTTCTTGTCACCTTGCAGTGTCAAAACAAATTAGCTCTAAAAAAGGAAAGTGAGACGTTCCTCCTGCAGTTCTTCTGATTTTATTGACCTTATAGACAATCTGGGAGTTAAGCAGCAGAGCAGACAGTAAACATCAACACTGAGCCATACAAAGAAAAAAAAAAACAAATATGGGAGGATAATTAAAGATGAATGTTAAAATAAAACTAGAGGAAGATAGTAGGCATGTTTAGTGAACCCAAAGGCAAACAGCTTTGCTTAATTTAAACAAAACTTTGTCCAAAGCTGATTTTTATCTTCTTTAAAAACGCGTCAAACGTGTGCGCCTCAAATGTGAAACAATATGAATACACATTGTGGATTAACCGATCTATCTATCTAGAGATTAGCATGACATTCCCCAAATGTGAGAAACTCGGGGCAGATATTATTGATAGTTTATTCATTTTATTAAGGCATTAGTTGTTGCCATGTGGCCAGGTTGTTCAGATACATTCTCAAATCAGAGTTGTAGTTTCTTTGTGGTAATAGATTCAACATTAAACCTTTTACAGTTTGAGGAGAATCAAGGCTCTCCTGTTTTCTTTTTGGTTTGTTTTTGAATAATAAATAATAATCAAGATAGCTCTTTATTTTTGTGCTGTTTTTATGCTGAAGTTCTTTACAAGTGGTGTAGAATTGGTAGCAGGTGGTTCTACGCATCAATAGATCAGGTTGTTTCTGAAAGTTACAAAGTTCTTTAAAAAGACTGAAAATTACACAGAAAAATACTGATATTACAACAATTTGCTTGTATTTTTTAATACTAATACTTATTGAATCCTCACTTGAATATTTTAAAAATTCAATACTTGACTGACTAACTTTTAATTGTACACTCAGAAAATTTTGACCATTGTCTACTTAAAAAAATTAAGGCAACAAAGTGATTAAAAACATTGATTTAATTAAACAAATTTAAACAAAAATTTGAAATACAAAATAATGAAATCATTGGTTGAAATACTTTGGATTTACTTATAATATGGCAAATGTTGAGTAAATCCAAATCAATTATACAGGGAAAATTGATTAATATTTACTATGTATCCGAAAGAAAGTAATTTAGATATACCAAATATTTGCGAAAAAGTGATTTAGATTTACTAATTTATTATGTGGAATTAAATAATATTTATTAATTATGTGGATGAAATAGATTTCTATTTACTAAATATCTGGATAATATTGATTTATATTTAATAATTATATGCGTGAAAATGATTCTATCTGTCTAAATATCTGGATACAAATTATTTAGATTAAATAAATAAAATAAGCTACATCAACTCATAACCTGGAACAATGTTACTTAATTCAACACATTTAAACTGAAATTGTTATTTATTTTTACATAAATTAATTGTTCAAATGAACTTATAATTGGTACCACATTACTTAAAATCTATTTAATGTTATTGATTGTCACTTTGTTGCCATATATTTTTTATGTAGAATCTACTCAATATAATGTGTTCTTTGCAGAATTTACAGAAGGGCAGTTAACAAATGACCATATTTAGAACAACAGCAGGTAAACATTTATTTGTGCAACTTCGTTTACACATATATTCTGAACATTTTTCGTGTAAAAGGCCAAAATACAAAGAAATCCTGGTGTACACAACAGAATTACAACAAGCCCCTCAAATGAGTATGGCAAAATATATTTAACAAAGGCACTTGCTATTTGAGGCAGGCCAATTGAACAGGTAGGCTCCTCAGATCAGTGTCAGATCAGTACAGCTTGTGCTCACAATTACCAGGGTCACAAAACAGAGGTAAAGACCCAGCAGAATACTGTCCATCTTCATAATATAGCTGTGGATTGCTGTTGCAAGAACAAACAGAAGAATTATGAAAAACAAGAGGAGTGTCTTTTTTTGCCTCTGTGAAAGTGGATTGTGTCACTGGCATCCATGTCCTAAGGTGGGGGCAAAGTGTTCATAGTCCATCTAGAAACTCTGTGTTATCAAGACACAACTGTCACTGTCCTAGTTATAGTGCAGCATTATCATTTACTTGTTACTTCTGGAACACCAAGCTACAAAAAACATCATCCCCTTCAGATGAGTATGGATAACATTATTTTTTAACAAAACTTGAATACTTAAATCACTTGGACACACAGAATAACTGAGCACACCAGTGTATTTAAGCTCCCTTTCTTAAGCCAGTGGCTTGCTCTTGAGGCTGTTCACTTTTGGAGAAAGCTTTGAACAGTCCAGCTCCAGGAAGAGTTTCTGAAAGGCTTCGAAAGTGTACCTGAGCTCCTTGGGATAAGCAAGATTCACTGCATACGTCAAACCAACAAGCATGGCACAAGCTCTTGGAAAGTTACCCAGAGCGGTCAGAACCTTTGTACCATCTATCACGATTCCGATGTCCTCTGTACCCTCTGACAGATTACTCTGGATGCTGTAAATTTTCATCCTTTGTACAGCAAGGTCCTGTGCCACACTGTCTTCATCTGCATCCTAAAATAATGAGAACATTTTGTATTTTAGACTGTGCAGCTAAAGGAGATGGTCCTTAATAAATAGAGATTGAAAGAGTTATGCATTTCAACTTACATCATACTCTTTAAAGAGCTGATCGGCAGATTCCCCAAGGTACAACATCAGACACCGGATGACAATGTCTCTGGTTATGTTGATGTTAGGATTGCTAGGAGCCTGAAATGAAAACGAAAAACACATAAATTAATATTACTCAAGGTCAAGGTGCAGTTTTTAACACTAAGGGCCGGATCTATCAAAGGTTTGCGTGTATAAAAGCGTGAGCTATTTCACTGCGCAAGCAAGCTAAAAATGTACAAACTGATCTATCAACAGCGTGCTAAAAGGATTTGGTCTTTAAAACGTGCTAAATAGCGCCTCTTATCCATTTAGTACTTTTTCTGCAATGAATATGCAATATGGGGCGTTTACACAAAAGTGCGTCTTGTGGGAGGAGAACATGTAAATATATTAATTTAGCACTTTCGTAAAGTGATTTATCAAACCTGAAAAGCAATTTTGCTACTTGGTATCTGACTCTATATTTAACACGCTTTCAAAAGAAGGTGCAAATGGTCTGTATCGCGTAATTGCGCACACATGGCAGCAGTTATTGTCGCAAAGAAGGAGACATCGAAATGAAGCAAGGAGCGCGCAGAGAGAGCGCATTTTTCAACTCCGTGTGAATATTTTTTGGAATGAACGAGGAAACGATCATCAAAACATATCGTTTATCCAGCATTGCCATTTTGGAGCTGTTGGGGAACTCCGAATGGATTTGGAGCCAGCCACAAGGAGGACCCACGCAATACCAGATATCACAAAAACTCCTTGCAACATTGCACTTTTTTGCATCTGGGTCATTCCAGCGTACGGTTGCAGCGAGAGCTGGGATCTCCCAATCTCGTTTTTCAGAAGTGCTGTCCGACGTTCTAAATGATGTCGCCCTGACGCCGCTACCGGAGAACCCCGACCTCCCCCCTCCTGTGGAGCAACATGCCAATGCTGCCGGGGAAATGCCGTACGCTGTGAGTCCATTTTGGTAAATGTTTTTGTACTTTGAGGCAGGAATACAAAACAGCCTGTTTTTTTTTTTTAGGCTTTTTTACTGCAGTGAAGAACCACCTTAGGGAATAAAGGTTGCCTATATATATATATGGTACCGCTGTATATATATATATATATATATATATGTATATATATATATATATATGGGTACCGCTGGTCGTACCCTCAAATTTACAGTAGAAGAAAAGAAGCAATATTGTTATAACTCCATTTTAACATTTAAGCTGCTAGAAAATAGGAGTGAGTGGCAGCTGGTGCCTAAAGAGTCAGACATTTACATTTATCCAGAATGTATCAGGTAAGAGCAGAGTAATGTAAAACATATATAGAACACATTATTTATAATCTATGTATTAAAATGAAAACATTTTGCCTGAGCTATGGTCATATTTTTGAGAATGTGTGATAAACATTGTCCATTTCGGTAGCCATACAAACTGCTGTAAGATATGCACTTATTGCACTAAAAAACATAATATGGCCAAACTTAGGATACCTTCAGTAGGATAGTCTGCAACCTTAATCCCATGGTCCCACCCTTTGAGTGGAAGAGGTTCAGAAGCCTGGGAGAGTATTCATCCAGCTTGGACATGAACTTCGATTCCAGGTGCACCGTTGTAATTCTGTGAAACTCATCCTCGATCTAAAAGACAAATTATGTAACCTGTAAACTATATTTGAAAATATGTGAAACATAATTTATGAAATGACAGTCACTTAACACATTTTGTATAAAATAGCTATCCCCTCAAAATTGCAAAGGAATGCTTCTGATTGCAATACACTTGTAACTCACATTAGATGCCTCGAATAGAGCTGGCCATCTGGCTTTGATGTCCTCTATGGCAGGTGATTGGTTAACGATATCATTTCTTCGGTGTGCAAATGTTTTGGCCATCTTTTCTTTGATCAATTTGTTGTTGTCTCTTTTCCTTACTTCAGTCAGCAACTGTATCCTTTCCTGTTCTTGACTTTCCTCATCCTCTCCTGCTGGGTAAGGTGGGAGGTAGTTTACTTCTGCTTTTCGAGGCTTTTTCACATTCTTTGCAGATTTTTGGTCCCCAGGGCTCTTGCGTTTGAAGGCATTGCACATCACCTCAGGAACTCCGTAACCTCTGAGTTTGGTACGATAATTTGCCATCTTGTATTTGAGGCGTTGTTGCCAGCCATAGTAGCCTGAGAAGGAGCCAGGTTCCTTCAGACAAGGATATTTATTGACAAGTGCCTCAGCAACATCACATATCTGTGCACTTGATGGATAAGCTGTATACATATATATAGTTTCAGCCAGCTTCTCCAATATGTCTGCTTTGACCTTTGAGGCAGTCAGAAGTGTTCCATTCTTTCTGTGGTCTTCATCGGCTCTTTCAAGGCACATCTCAGTCTCATATGCAAACTGTGGAATGGGAAACTGCTTTGGCCATTGCTGACATCGTTCAGTGGTGCTTCTCTGTCTAGGCAGGATAATAGTGTCCGTTGAAGATGATGTTCCAGCAGATGACTCTGTATTTGATGCAGAAGACTCTGCATAAGATACGGAGTCACAGTCTGTTGACTGTTGACCAAAAGAAATGTCCAAACTTCCTTCAACTTGCTGCAAGTTAAGAATAATCGGGGCAGCATAGACAACCTTTACCGTGTCTTTGTGTTTAATTTGGTCAGTTTTATGCAGTGTAAAGTAATCTTCAAATTCTGAGTCCAAATACTGAAGACTGAACTCCTCAGAAATTCCAAATTTCTCTTTCACAATAGTTTGCAGCTCCTCCACAGTCGGTGGGATTCCTGATTGAAGGACCAACTTCTCAATTCGGTCGCCAATGATTACTCGCAATTTTTCCTCCATCTCTCCGGCCTGATAAGAATATCCACAGACAGAAGCAGACAGTTAGACTACACATACAGTAAATACTACAATGAAGAGCCTAGACGTGCCACCAGAAAAAAAAGAAACAAAACAAACTCAGAGACTATTAATGACAACTGAAATACACTTGAATTTTCAACTAAATATTCTATTTCCTTATTCTGTCATCACATGATAAATCACTAAAATTAAAAATCAATGGAACTCTGATAATTTTTTGTGTGTTGCCATGTATGTAATTAGTTATGTGTCTAATGTTGATTAATGCTGCTATCATACTGTATGTGTTAGACCACTTTCAGTTTTATGAATTAAAAGTTGAAAAAAATATACAAAATCTTTTAAAAAGTATTTTTGCATTTCATTTTAACACTATAAACTATTCAAATATGACAATAAATAATTATTATATTCCCAATTCATTTAACTTTAAAATTAATAATCAATTTATATGGGTTTTTTAAAGTTATATTTTAGATATGGACACCAAACAAGTTAAAAATTATTATTATTATTACCTGAATGATGAAATCACAACAATATATATGTAAGCCATAATTATAACTATCATATAATTACTCAAAAGAAATTAAAATTCCAGTTGCATGAACCAGAATACAGATAACATTATGTATGTACAGATGTAAGGTTCAATATAATTTACCTAAAACGGACAACAGATGTGACGTTTGAGTGTAACCAAGCATTTTCCTCCCACACTGTACGCAGCCAAGGGGTAGACATCACCAAGTTTCTGCTGCTCCCAAAGTGCCATTTTCCCAGTGTCCTCCAACTGAAAAGACCTTAGATGCTCTTCATACCAGGCAGCCAGTAACTTTACAATGAAGTGTACACAGTTGTCCAAAATAGCAATCTGAATAATCTCAGCAAAATCAGGAAGTCCACCTGTAGAGCCATAGGACAGGATCATCCCAACATTGTACCTTGTTCCATAACAGGTGACAGTCTTGGCTAACAGCACAACAGACAGAAGTGGTGATGTTTCTAATAAGAGTCCCTGTATGTCTGGATGCAGCACATTTAAAGGCACCTCAGATATTTTAGTAACACACAGTGCCTGCTTTCCACCATCTGTTTGCAAGTGATATGCCATCATCATCTGGTGTCGTGTCGAAAGGGTCAACAAGACATTCCTGAAATTGTTAGTGTGCCTCGCAACCTTCTTAAAAAAGCTGTGTTTTGCTTCGAAGCGCATTGTCCACACACCAACCAGAGGTCCATATTCTTCAATCAATGTGGGGTAGTGCTCCAAAAAATGGTGTTTTGGTGTCAGTGTCTCTTCTGGAAAAACTGCCAAAAGTCTGTCACGATGTTCAGATATTTTAGAGTCAAGATATGCAATAGTTTCAAGTGTATGAACAGGAGCAACCACCAGTTCAACTATGTCTTTTAAAGTCAGAAGAACCTGCCAAGCACAATCACCCTCAGGTATCAGTGAACCAACAATGAGTGGCAACAAACGTATTAGGGCCCAGTTTTCATGAGCATTTCCCCCTATAGATTTGCGAGTGATGTAATTTTGAGGGATTTCCTGAGGGCTATTGGTTTTGTCTGAGCTCTTATAGGGGAAACATTTAATTAACTCATTAAGTTGAGTTAAATTAAAGTATTTTTTTCTAGTGAAAACCTGAATACACAATGCTAGTTCCCTTGGAACAATCCCTTCAAAAACATCATGAAGTACATCTGGTGGGTATCCAGAGACAAAGTGAAAGTGAGTCAATTTGTCGGTCAATGGACACGACCGCTTTACACCAAAGAAATGTGTTAAACTGGGATTTTCTTTAACAGTGTGTACATGCAAACTATGGTCCTCCTTTGTACGGGGTGGAAATGCTCCACCTCGCACTTCATGTGTCTGGTACTTGGAAGAATGTCCAAGACAAAACCTACACGTGTATGGCCCTGTGAAACTTTCAACTAGTCCACTGATTGAATGTGCCCCGAGATTATCAGCTGAAACACAGTGTACTGTCCCTTTAATACTTTTTCCAGCACTGGGAATGAAAACTCCTTCTTTTTCTAGAGTGACAAGATCTTTTAATAGTGGTTCCAAAACTACTTTGTATTCAAACTCTTTGACATCAACAGCTTTGCAAAGTAAAGCTAAGTGTATTGACGTTAATTCAGATTGCAATTCAATTGGCAAATTTGCCAAAATCCAATAAATGGCTGTAATTTTATGTTTTTTCCTTGAGGTCCCTAGAGGGTTACACACCTCAAAATCATCTACATAAAGGATTATTGAGAGTCGTGTTTCTTCTCCAGCATAAAAATCATTTTGTCTGTAAAATTTGCCATCAAAAATTGACTTAATATATCCAGTGCTGTTTGAACACCTGGATATAATTCCGTCTGCAACGTCTTTATTCTTTACAATTTCCTGCAGAGTTTTGAGAATGGGCACATACTGAAAGGTCTTGTTCTTTTGAAAATCCTGAATATATTCAACAGGGTCAACACACTGGAAATGCTCTTTAAAATATCTTCTTCTCTTAAAAGCTGTGCTAAGAGGACCACCTGCCCCTAGTGCTGTACTAATGGGATGGAAGTTGCACAGTTGTTCTGCCAAGTCACATATGAATGCCTGGTCTACAGTGCATTTATTTGATCTAAATGTTGAATCGAGTGTATTTCTTACAACGGCAACAGATGCTGCAGATGAAATGAAGTGAAGGTCTTCAACCAAGGCATCAATGCACCTCACAGATGCATTGCATATACTTTCTAGCTTCAGCAGAAGCAAAGCAATTCTTTTCAGAACTAGGTATGATGCACATTCGGGATCACCATCTAGACTAGTTCCCTCATCAGCACTGGCTTCTGGTAAATCAGAGAGGTCAGCTGTCTGATCATAGTGTCTTTCATACACAGCTTGCTTAAAATCACTCAAAGAATAGGGTTGGTGTCTTCTGCTTTTGTGTTTTAGAAATGTATTGTAAATATTTGTCCGAAAACTGCACCCTTCAAATACACAAAAGACAGTTTCATGGCCTTTCAGATGATTTCCAATATGTTGAAAGAAATCCTTCTCAGTAGAACAACTAGCATCACAAACTAAACACTTGAAAGTGGAGATATATGGCTGTAGACTTTCCTTAGAGGCATGGTACCTGGACAAATGTGTGCGAAGAGCACCCTGCGTTTTGAATGTGCAAGGGCAACCACTATAGGGACATGGCTGAGATTGCCCGTGACCAAATGCTGTGTGCTCTAGTCTGTAATGCTTTAGAGTAATTACACATTATACATTGCACAACTTATTGCCATTGTAGTGTCGCATGTAAAGTCTGGTTGCAGCAGGGATGAATGACCTGTGGTAGCACTCCTTTTTACTAAAAGAGCTGCTCAGCTCCTCTACAGGCTGGTGCAGAGGTTGGAAGGTGTTGTCCATGATGGATGGAAGCTTGGACAGCTCCTTCCTCTCAGACACTTTCTCCACTGAATCCAGAGTGCAGCCCAGGACAGAACTGGCCTTTCTCACCAGCTTATTCAGTCTCTTTCTGTCCCACTCTGTGGTACCAGGGACCCAGCAGATGACAGGGTAGAGGAAGGCTGTTTTTTTTCCCTTCGTTCTATTTTTATCCCTTTGCTCCTGGACATATTTCTAACTCCCCGTGCTGCGGTGGAGTTAAACCTATTTTGCCCTCCTACCTCGCTTCCTTTAGCCGCGACCCTCTTTCAGCTTGCAGTATCTTTTTGATGCAAGGCCTTCCAGAATCTATAATACAGAGGCCTTATTATTTTTCAGTGAATGAGGTTTTTTATAGGCCCAGGTGGAGTACAACTTTGCTACTTCTGTTATATGCTGTTGTTTCTAAAATATAATGCATACAGCCTGTAAGGTAAAAAAAAATAAAAAGTTACCAATCAATCAATCAAATCGTATTGTGATGTATTCTGGAGTATCGAAAATATTCGAATTGTCGGGTCAGGAAATTGATCCTGAAAGGAATCGCCATGAGGGGTTGTGATTTACACCCCTACAGAGTCATAAGGTTTAACGCAGGGGCCTCCTCGCTCCAAAATTTAAAAAGTTTTAAAATCTTTTTAAAATATTTTCTTTTTTTATGTTAACTAAAAACAAAAAAATATTAAATGTTTTTCTTTCCAAACATTAGAAAAACATGGCTCTCCGCAGACACATTCATTAATTCTATCAATTAACTGGGTTAATCAATCACTGGTTGTTGCATTGTTGTTTCTTTTCCCAGCCTGTGTTCTGTGTGTAACTACAGCCTAATAAAAACTCTCTGACTGCTTTGCGGAAATATTCGTCATTAAAAGCAATAACACCGAAAGTCTATCAAAATAAAACTCCAATGTGAGCGGCAGGTTTCAGTATCTTTGTCGTAAAAAGAATTAAACGCCTTTAAATAATTGAAGAATGTAAATGTGTTGCTTTGATAAGTGAAAAAGCATGATAACACATCTAATGTGTTGTTCATTGTACCTGAGTTTTATTTTTTAAACCCCTCTAACCGGAAGTGCAGCCTGGCTCTACCTTACCTGGTCCGCTTCCTGTACCTTGACGCTCAGGTAGACGGTTTTCCCCTAAAACTTTCCGGAACCTTTTCTATTGAAGTGAGCGGGACCTAAGTGCTTGCTGGACATGGATTTAAACTTTTCTATCTACCTGTAGGACAGATAGAAAGCCTTGGTATCAGGGTGGGGGGGTCGGCTGGACGTCTCTGACTGTAGGTGAGTAATTGGTCTGTCCGATAATGGAGGAAGGAGCCGCAGTGACGCCATG
The DNA here is from genome assembly GCA_018398635.1 of Cyprinodon brontotheroides. Classification (NCBI taxonomy): domain Eukaryota; kingdom Metazoa; phylum Chordata; class Actinopteri; order Cyprinodontiformes; family Cyprinodontidae; genus Cyprinodon; species Cyprinodon brontotheroides. The sequence continues at coordinate 3,382,180 of JAGKQL010000051.1, forward strand.
AAAGTGAAAATGATATTTAAACAGGCAGAAACAGGTGACCATGAATAAACCTGTCCAGTGTTTTAAAGTGTGACTAACTGAATTACCGATTAATGTTAAAGAGCTGACCGTTTGCGTTGACTGACCAGGATTAAAGTGACGTTGCGTTGTGTCCTGTAAACAGCCGTCTCTGTGGAAAACGTCAGCAAAGAAAAGCAACAACAGCGCAACAAACTCAGGCGGTTTACAGACAGGTTACCTTATTCACTACAACACCAGGGGCGGTTACCAGGGGGCGAGATGGAGCCAGGAGGGGGCCAGCGCGTTTTTATGGGGGCACAGAAAAGCATGAAATGAAAATAAGGGCAAGGGGTTCAAAGTCATAAGGTCGGAAAATTACGAAAATTAAGTCATAACATTACAAGAATAAATTCATAACATTGCGAGAATAAAGTCATAAAATTAAGAAAATAAAGTTGTAACATAACAAGAATAAAAGTTTTAATATTACAAGAATAAATTCATAACATTACAAAAATAAAGTTGTACCATTACGAGGATAAAGTTGTAACATTACGAGAATAAAGTCGTAAAATTACGAAAATAAAGTAACAAAATTACAAGAATAAAATTTTAATATTACGAGAATCAATTCATAACATAACGAGGATAAACTTGTAAAATTACAAAAATAAAGTTTTAACATTACAAGAATACAGTTGTAACATTATGAGGATAAAGTCATAACATTGAGAGAATAAAGTCATAAAATTACGAAAATAAAGTCATAAAATTACAAGAAAAAAGTTTTAAAATTTCGAGAATAAATTCATAACATTACGAGAATAAAGTTGTAATATTAGGAGAATAAAGTCATAGCAATAAGAGGATAAACTCGTTACATTACGAGAATAAAGTTTTAACATTACAAGAATAAAGTTGTTATATTACGAGAATAAATTCATAACATTATGATAATAAAATCTTAAAATCACGAAAATAAAGTTGTAACATTACAAGAATAAAGTAATATTACGAGAATAAAGTTGTAACATTACAAGAATAAAGTAATATTACGAGAATAAAGTTGTAATTTTAAGAGAATGAAGTCATCATACCACTATCCGTTTCAGAAAGAAAGCTCTGAGCTCCGACCAGCAGATGACGGCCGACCAGCGCCACCAAACAGCAACCTGAGTCCACTTTGTCATGCTGCCCAATATGTTGCTGTTGTGCTAAAAGATTTCCTTATAAGTTCACATGATGCTCCACATTCCTCATTTTAGTGAAGAAAGTGCTTCTTGTAGGAGTTGTCATAAAAACATGTTTCTTGTAATTTTAGGACTATTCTCATTGTGACTTTTTTCTTGTAATATTACGACTTTATTCTTGTAATATTACAACTTTATTCTCGTAATTTTACAACTTTACCATCATAATGCTATGACTTTATTGTCATAATTTTTCGACTTTATTCTCGTATTGTTATGACTTTATTCTCGAAATTTTACGACTTTATTCTCGTGATTTTATGAATTTATTCTTGTAATTTTTTGACTACTCTTGTTGCGACTTTATTCTCGCAATTTTACAACTTTATTCTTGAAATAGAAGGGAAAAAAATATCTAGCCTGACCCTAATACTCCGTCATAGTATTAAGATAGCTGATTAAAGTGACATTTCTATTCAGTTAGATTAAAACCCTTTTTCTTATTAGGTCAATATACATCCTCAATTTAGGAATTTTACATATTATTAACTTAATGTAAGTCAAAATTAGATTTTTATTTTTATTTGTTTTGAAAGTTAAAAATTTAGCAGATGAAAACTGGGATCCTGTGTCAACACCAATTAAGCTACCATCGTAAAACAGAATTTGTAAAGAAAAAAAATGAATAGATCCAAATGACCTATCAGTAACCATGTCTTTTCCAGCGCATATCATCATTAGAATTTCTTTGAGTATTATGTCTTCAGTACAGGGGCCAGGACATGATCTACAGGGGGCACTGGCCCCCATTGGCCCCTTTCTAGAATCACCCATGACCAACACACTTGATTTTTAACATTTATTTAAGAAATAAATAATGATAATCACATCTAAACATAAAGATATAATTCTTCGAATATCACCATTATCACAAGTTTTTTTTATGTAGATAATGCTATCAGCAACATTACTTTTTTTCCTATTGGTATTCAACCTTACAAAGTCTTTATTATGATGCAGTTTAATTATAAAAAGTGAAAAAATTGTTTATTTGTTGTGGTTAATTTTATTCCACATAACAAGATGAATTGTAGATGTTTAATTTGTATTTTAACAGTGGTGTTTTTATTAATTGTAGTGCTGATAGTCTTAAATAAATAGCAACATTACTATTTTACATTATTAGTATGATTAAAAGAAGTTATTGTTGTAATGCAGCTCTTAATATATTATTACCAACATTAAACAGTGTACTAATAGCAAATGCAGTCTTATGATTGATAATCCATTTGGGAAACCATGATTATTATCAGGGGCGGATTTAGGAAATTTGGGGCCCTAGGCAAAGACAGGCAGGGGGCTCTCTGAATAAAGAAGACAACACATAAAACAGACCCATTATACTGATACAGACATTTTAATAGAATAGAATAGAGTAGAATTGAATTGATCAGAAACATAATTAATGTGCAAAATAAGGAATAGTTGTATTAACTATAAATGTAAACAGAGTTTTATGGGGCAACTGCCTAGTATTGCCTAATGGTAAATCACCCCTGATTTCAATGATAACAATAAGAACATTAATAAATACCAATATATTATAATAAGTGGTATTAATAGTAGTAATATCATTGTTAATACAGCTCAGTTAATGTTTAGACTCATTCTCTAATATTACTCTATAATTTAAACCATCTAGAATTAGGGGTTTCCCTTAATGTTTTTCAACAATTGTGATGAAACACTGAGATGAGTTTTCAGTTGTGACCGAATTGAGTTGTTTATCATTTGGGAATACTCCCATGACATCACACAGGTAATCTGATGAATGAATGGGTTATTGTCTCAGACCAGGTTTCAGCACTATGAAACCTGTCAGGCCACATTACCCGATGCCTGCATGTAAGAGTAGTTTCCTTTGTTTTCTTTTTTCAAAAGGAAGATGCCCTCATGCACTTTAAAGTGATTCGAGATTCTACCTGATAGAAAGCTACTACAGCCGAAAAGTATTTTTAGTGACATTTAATTAGGTCTCAGCCTTGCTACAAATGGTATAGAATTAATATCTTTCTTCACCGTTCTACACAAAAAACTATTATTTTATAACACTGTAATAAAACGTAGTAAGAATTTTTTTAATTTACTAAAAATAGAAAACTAAGAATTCAATTAAATTAAATGTATTTATATAGCACCTATTCACAACACATGTTATTTCAAAACACTTTACAGAGACAATTTAATCAGATCATTCAGTCACATTGGTTCAAAGCTTTCTGTCTAAGAAAATTCATCTTTTTGCATCCAGTCATTAACTTTGCAGGATTTGCTCCTCCTGGATGAGCATTTGGTAACAGTAGAGATTTTTATTTCATTGTGTTATTAACTCTACAGCAATCCCTCACGTCGCAAATGCTCACTGCAACAGTGGAGAAGAAAAACTCCCTTCTAAAAGGAAGAAATATCCAGCAGAACCAGGCTAAGTGTGAGCGTGTGAGAAGACAGGAGCACAAGAGGAACATAGAAGCACTGATCCATCATTACTCTCTATGTTAGAAAAGGTACGGCTAAACTAGCTCCATAGGTGGGTCTGTCTAGGAAAGAATAAGTTATGTAGATGAGCTCTGAGCCAGGTTTCATGTCAGAAGGGATGATAGAGAGCATGTACAGTTATGCTACATTCACACTACACGCGGCTGAAGGATCAAATACTGCTAGTTTACATGCAAAGTCAATGTAAATGCACATCAAGGTGCAGCAGAAGTTGCAGCAAAAGGTCCAGCAGCACTTTTTGAGCAGCTGAAGCATTGCCTCTTGAGCTTCTGAGCATCTGAAACGCATGACGCACTGCAAAAGCTGCACTGCTGATGCAGGGCGCTATGATCACTCTCCTGAAATGCCTTAATTAACTTAAAATGACGAGACCTGCCGGTAAAACATATTCGCTTTCATTAACATTAGTGAACATTAGCCTCTGACGACTGGGCCAAAGGCTGCTGCTGAACAGGATTCCCAGTCACAGAGTTCCGCCGGTATTTGGAAGTCTGAGCGGCTCCGACAGCGAAACAATAATTGAAGGAAGGAAGGAAGAATGTAATCTTGACAGAAGTGACTGCACAGATGAAGTTTTCTGGGTGACTCTCTTATTTAAAAACATATTAAAAGCTACTTTTTACCCACTGATCACAGCATATATAGCTGCTAATGTTACAGGCTGCTGAAGCTGGAGCAGCAAAGATGCTTCAGCTGCGTGTCAGAACTAAACTTGTACAAGCATCAAAAATGAAGCAGCATGCTCATTTGTGCAGCTCCTGCTGCAAGCGGTCTGAACGTAGCATTAGCAGCAGTAAAAACTGAGCTTGCAGCTATGTTTTGGAGAGGAAACAGGACTAAACACTGAAAAATATTCCTAACTCTTCCATCTATAACACAGGTATAAATCCATTAGTTTCACACCTAAACAAAGAACCAGACCAGATGAAGCTACTGTGATGTAAAAAAGAGAGAACAACAAGGTTCAACTAACAAAATAATAAAATAATAGACGCCTTTATGGTTCTGCACCCAGATGCAAGTCAGTACTAAATAAAAGGCACATGACAGCCTGTATAAAATTTGTCATGTTTGAAGGAAACCAGAAAACCCCTCATCACAAGGTCAATTACTCTCCTTACAATGAAGCATGGAGGTGATTACATCATGCCTTTGGGATTATTTTTATCAACAGGGAACCGGCAGATTAGTCAGCATGAAATGAATGAGGGATGCAGAGATGTTTAGACATATTCTGGAGAAAAACCTGCTTCAGAGTGCTCTAACGAGGGGACCCATGGACTGTTTTGAGTATTACAGGCTAACGAAGAAACAAAACGACCCCTGTTCCAAAGAGGCAGACCTGCTCGTCAGGTTTCTAAGCCAAAACAAGGCTGTGTTTTGACCACTCTATAAAGCCTCAAACCCAACGCTATTTCAACATTTTAACCTGAAAAAGCTTCTTGGATGGGAAGCGAAATGTCTTCAAACTTGGAAACAAAGTCGAGTGAGGTTGATTTTTTACTCTTTGGGAATTAGGAGAAGGTACAGGGCTGTGAAAACTTTCTGCTCTGTATGTGAAAAAATGTGTTTTCTTAAGGTTCCAATAACTCTTTTTGCATCGTTTTTCTTTGCTTTATTGCAGCTAATAAATCATGTCGGTTGGAAACAGTGAAAGTCTGAGACGCAGCGAGAGGCAAGGGGGCAGCAGGCAAGTGTCGTTTACAGAGGAGCGCTGCGTGGATCCCGTGGAGGACAGGCAGCCAACCAGACAGCCAAAGGCCAGCCACAAAGGGCGCCTTAAAGATGCTAACGCCAATGAGTCAGAGACTGTCAGATTTATGCCTGGTGCAGCCGAGCCCTCTTCTTCAGCAACAAGCTGTAATCCCTGCTCTTCCCTGAAGACCTGTAAAAGTTTTTTGTGCACTGTAATCACATGTGGACTGTACAGGGTCTGCCAGTGCTCCATTCTTTCTCCATGCTTGGCGCCAAATGAGAGCTCCCCAAAGGAGGCGGAAAAGACAAGCCTCCAAGACGTCAAACCAGAGGACCACAAAGAAGATTCTGACATCGAACTGACAGACTTTCACATTAATGGAGTCCCAGTATTCAGCCCGAAAGAATGTTTAGACCTTGATAGCAAATCTCCATATCCATCCTTACCTTCTCAGACTCATACAGGGTTTGCCTCTTTGCATGAGTCCTTGACATTTGAAGACTGGGAGGACGGTGAAGAGAACGTGGACTCACTCATCACCAAGAAGCTCCTGGAGCTCTACTCTGAATATCAAATCGAAGAGTTGGCCAGGTGCACCTCCGACTCAGTGTTTCTGAGGAAGAGCAAAGCCATCGCACAGCTCATCAACTCTGTGGCAGAGGAGCACAAAATGGACGAGCAGGAAGCAGAGTGCCGGCTGGTGCGGGGCATCATCCGCATCAGCACCCGAAAGAGTAAAAGGAGGCCCCCCATTCCCATGATGGAGAGGACGCTGTCGGACAGTGGGCACGGGACCATGATCGGCAGTGGATCCTTTCCTTCCAGCAACAACAGTAAGTTGGGCCTTTAGCACTCCTTTATGGTGCTGTGCTGTCAGATAAATCGTTTGATTTGTATTTTTCGTTTCCTTAAGATGACTACAAGTCAAATCCAAACATCCAAATATCAGACTTGACTTCCACTGACAAGTTTGCCAGAGACATGTGGAGGAAGAATGACGGTAAGGATGCTTCAATGTTAATTCCCTGTTAATATGTGATTTTATTTATTTATTTATTTTTTTTGTTTAGGTGGGGGGCCTATTCTTAAATATACACAAACAAAATGTCTGATGAATTTCATTGTGAGCAACTGAGCAGGAATCAGTCCATTGATAGCTCAGCTCTTTCTGAATATTGAACTAAGCTGGGGGGTTTTTAATGAGAAATCCACACTTTCTCTGGGCCAATTTCTTTCAAACTATTTATTTAAACTGGACCAAATAATTTCATATTTAACCCAATATGTTCTAGCAGCAATTTGGCTCCAGTATATCGCCTAGAATTGTAGCTATTTAAAATTTCCCCACTTTCCTTGATGGGCCCTTGACTGGCACTTGACTGGTCTTTGGTTGGTCCTCTACAGTCCATTTTTAAACGTCAGGCTTTGTACTAAATTATTATTTCTGTCATGATTGAATTGATTGCATATATATAAATGTGCTCTTTTTTCATCATCTTATGCAGGCCAGTTGAGTTTATCGTCAGCCTGAACACCTAAGATTGACCCAATCATATATCAGCGGTCAACTGTCAATCGAATTTTTCGGTCATAGCATCTTGATTCATATGTCGCAGCTAATATATACAGCGGTTGAAATAAATCAGAATCCTTTCCTTTTCCATTCCCAGTTCCGTCCCAGTGTTCAACGAGGATGGACGCCTTTCGTGTCTTCAGCAGGTGTAGAGCTAACAGAACGGCAGCGTTGCGAGGAAAAGGCTCGAACATGCCATGTACGGCAAGTAAGCCATCTGTATACACAAAACTGGCGTCCTCTTCCATTTTTCACAGCTTTGTTCCCCCACACTTTCCTCCTCTAAATAAAAAAATGTGCGTAAGGAGAAGACTCATCCACCTGGAGCCTCCGACACAAAACTCTTCTCCTCTTTGCATGCTTTCTGCTGTCCATAGCGTTCCTTGACAGTGTCATTGCTAAGTGATACTTGGTCACAATGTAATTTCCCATTGGGAACCTACACGGCACTGGGTTTGCAATTAACTGGTTAGCAAGATGCTTCTGATACCGACCAGAACCAAACATTCTTTAAAACTTTACACGCAAAACAATACCGCCCCTTGATAAATGACCAATGACGCATACACTTTAATCACTTGTGTAAATGGAGCACCACTCGGGAGAATTCCAGAAATGCAACGGTTGGAACGGCCGCTTCCCCTACTTACTTAAGATCTAAAGAGAGTAGCTATCGTCTCCTGGTCAGAACCTTTCTGTAATCCCAGTGAAAAGGGTGGAGCTGTGGAGTAAAAAGTATTACGCCATGAGAAGCGCTTTCACAAAGGCTGTCATTTGGCTGGTGTTTGACTGGGAAGGGTGATTTTTGAATGGATGCTAGGGTTGGTGCAAAAATAATCAAGTCAAGTGATGATGCATCAACGCGGATATTCCCTAATTTTTATGATCTACTGTATCATCATTCTTGATGCTAAGTATCGATTATTAATTTAAAAAATGAATAAATATGCAATTGTACGAAATGGTTGGCGTAACATCAGCCAAAACAAGTGTAATACAACTTCAGTCAGTAGATATTAAGCTCGCGGATGTGTTGGCCGCCGCGGCGTATCACGAGCGCATTTCGACGTGAGTTACTGCGCCGGAGTCATTCAAAACGAAATATGGAGGAGATAATATTGCAATGCATACTTAATGAATTCAAGTATGCATGCATTGATAGAATGCGCATGCATTGGCCTATATGAATGCGTGGTTCGAATCGTGGTCCGAGATCAAATCGTGACTACTGGCAATACCCCACCTAATGGATGCTACTAAATAAAGAAAAAAACAACGCGAGATAAGAAAGTCCATCTAATCTGGCTTCTGTTGCTACTTTGGTGTTAAAATGAAGTTAGAAGCTTGCAGCTCTTTAATACTCCATGTGGCTATTAGGGGTGGAGCGGTTCACAAAATCCACGGTTCAGTTCGAGTTCACGGTTTGGTTTAGTCCGCCGGTTTCGGTTCGGTATATAAAATGTTTATTGGTACACCGAAAAATAAAGAAAATTAATAAAAATTATAAAAATTTATGAATTTTTAAATGAAATTAATGAAAAAATCCCAAAAAAATAATGAATTGTAATTATTTTTAATGATTCATGGAAACCATGGATCATTTCTGTATGTTTTGCTGCTTTGAATTTAATCATCTCATGCATGCCATCTACGATATCCGAGGAACTCAAGGCGGTGGGCGGAGCCACAGTGGAGCTGTAGGCTTTGCTTACTTTGTGCAGGCGGTCTGGGCGCAGCGAGGGCGGGCGCTAATGAGGAGTATGAGGATTCCAGGGGTTATACAACATGTTGGTCATGTTGCTGTTAGCATAAACAAAACGTGTTGCACAATGCTTGCACTGTTGCACTTTTATCCACAATTCTTTCCGCCGTCATCGTAGGTCCTCCTAGAAATGCAAAGAAGTGGTCCCATACAGCAGACCTACCAGAGTGCTGCTACAGAAGCTGGCGTCTTCAAATACTTTTCTTTCCACTTCGCCATACCCACACATTTCTCCATAACTGATTTTTTTCTGCTACACTTCCGGCTCGGCTGCTTACTTCTTCTTCTTCTTCTTGTTTACACTCCAGAGCAGTTTGGTCGCGGTACGCCACCTTCTGCTCTGGAGTGTAAAAAGCGCTTAGCCTATGAGAGAAAAGAGGCGAAGCGCGCATGAACAGCACCATAACACCGCGAACGGGAACAGAGACAGTGAACCAAGCGGTTTGCCGCGGTTTTCATAAACCGTTCCATCCTAGTATTCAATTGAGATATTTTCATATTTAAGCTTCTGATTTGCTTTTAAAATCAAATATGTTCATTTATATTGTGTAAATAGTCATTACTATCAAATCATACAAACAGATTATTAAAAGGTTTTCTGTCTAAAGAAGCGGCAGTTTAGCATTTCATCCCATTATGCACAACCAGCACAACCAGCACCGTAACAGTCTTCAGTCTACTGGTCCAAAGTTGTCGGCTATCACATTCCAAATCCTGGAGTAGAGAACTCCACAATCATAAGTTGGGAGTAAAACTTTCCTCGGGTAAACGGCAGATACCATGTTTTTTGTTTTGTTTTGTTTTTCTGTGGAAGGCTATTAACAGAGCTTTGAAAATATTGGGTACAATGTTTTAATCTGCGTCTAATAGAATGCATGCCTTTTAACCGGTATGTTAATCTTTTCACTTTGTTTGGATCAGTTTGCAGTTGCATCATTTACTGTTTTGGCTTCACCTGCAGTTAGCAAACATATTTTTCACTGTAGCTCTTCATACAGCCTCCATCTCCATTAGTGGGTAGGAAACCTAGAATATACTAATGGGAAAAATTCCCCCGACTTAAGTTGGAATTCACAGCAAAGGCCATAGTTTATGACTTAATGAATGGTCCCAGACATGCTTGATGGTAAAACAGTAAAGGGTATGGTAGTAAATGGTGTCTGGGAGGAAATCCCCATGGTTCTCATCGTAGGACTGTGTGTATTTTTTTTTTTGTATTTTATTTCTTACCTCTTTGCTACTCTATAATAAACAGGCGCAGGCTCAGACTGGGAACGATTTTCGGCCCTGGCATTTTTCCATCTACACCCAAAAAACAAAAGAAATAGAAGCATAGTCAAACGCGTGCGTCTCAAATGTGAAACACAATACGAATACACTTTGTGGATTAACCGATCTATCTTCAAGCATCACAACAACCATCACCAAGACTTCTATAATGCAGTTTTACTGGCTTTGGTTATTAACACGGACGCAACAGTGACTGCTGCTGTAACGTCCACACTTGCACAAAGCCACCCACCCACTCACACGCCCGAGTGTTTTAAAAACACCAACATAAAACAATACAATATAGAGGGAGACAGGCAGTTCTTGAAGAATGAATACATGAAAGCTCAGTGGTGTGTAAGTATTCACTGCGAGTCTAGGTCAATGTGCTCGTCAACAAAGCACATAAGATGGGAAACGTTAGCCTTTAAATGCAAAACCCCATCAGTGCACCGCAACTCTATTTTCCCAAAATATTCTAACATAAATTAGCCAAATATAAGAGGAACATACGTAGTTTGGTTTAAATAAAGCATTTTTGTTGCAAAGATTTTACAGTTTGAAGAATTAGAAAATTACACCATATGCCAACTGTTGCAAGGATGTGCATGACAAAGAAGAGCTATATATACTGCATGCATCATTTAGGTAGTTAGTATTGTATTCTTTGAGCTCCTTGAGTTATTTACTGTCACATGTAGGTGCTTTGGATGGAGAGTAAATGTTGGGGCTGGTATGATTTAAGGAGGGCCGGTGCTGAAATTTGGACCTTCCTACTGCGCAAATCACAGATTACCAGTCTGACCCTGCACTGGTGACAATCCTGTATTGATTTGTAGGAATTAATATGCGAAGCGATTCAGAATTGGAAAATCTGTTTTTTGACAAATTCCTTACTGTGCAGATTAGTTTAAAGAGCCACTTTATCACAGCTTTAAGCAGAAATGATTGCCCTTTGCCTCACATCACTACTCGCTGATCGATGTGTGTTATTTACGTGGGCATGGTCGAAGTAGGTGATTCCTGGAGGGAGCGGGTGAATGATGCTCTACTTGAAACGCTAAAGGCTACTCTTTTCCAGAGCAGGGAGCTGCTGCTGCTCAGGGAGCAGAATTCATGAAGATTACTCAGACATACATGAATCATGAATCTTAGCCAAAAGTTTTTTTTTAAGTTGATTTTGCAGGATATAGACCTTTTAAGGTCAATTATATTTTTTGTTCTTTCCTCATAGATCACACTTCAAGTTCTCCAACAACCTACTCATCCAGTCGCTCAGAGATGGAGTCCTCAGGTGTCCCTCTGCTGTACACTTCAGTGAGGACATGAATCATCCCTGCATTCCTGTCACATTGTTTCCGTAAGCGCACATGCAGAATGTTAACAGGAAGAAATTATTGGACTGGAGCCTCTGGCTGAGCCAAACTCCTTACAGAGGCCATGCCTTTGCCGTGGAAGAAGGAAAATGTCGGAAGTCTTTCAGTGACCTCAGGTTTCGGTGTGTAGATATACGTGTGGTTTCTAAATATTACATTTGTGCTTTGAAGGATTGCTTCTGTGGAAGTTCTACACAAAGCCTTTAGGCAATGGCTTTTTAAAAAAAATGTACACATCACTGTTTAAATAATAGTTTTTTTCAAATGTTAAATACATAATGACCAGTTAAAAAAACATTTAAAAACTTTACACTACTAGTTATTTTTATTAAAGTATAACAGCATTCAGTCTTCTTCGATTGGAGTCTTTGTAAACAAATCTGCTCACTTCGGCTTGCCAAAGTTCTCATATTGGGAGAACATGTTTTTTCCATGGCTCTCTTCAGGTAGATTAATTTTAAGGTGTAGTGGAGGATGTTCTTTTTCCTGGTGGATCATCAAAATAAGTAGTCTTCCTAATTGTCAATCATTCTGGTGATACGTTTACGTAAGGCCGTCCTACGTGCTCGTCCCATTTTCACTGACTGCTGGTGAGTCTGACATGGTGGGAAAAATTGCTAATCCTCTTTTGGAAAGAGCTTGTATGAGCTACACAAAAAGCAACTTTTAAACAGATTATGCATGAGGAGAAATGGGCTTGTGCACGCTCTCGCACGTGTTTTTCCCTCTCGGGGCGGGTACAGGGTTGTGCATGTGCATTTTTTTTTTTTTAGTGGAGAGGGCAGATCTTTTCGGAAATTTGCTGAACTCCTCCACTATACTTTTAGGGACTTAGTAGACCTGTCACTTCCTTTCCAGAAACCATTTATTTGTTGCTTTTGATGTATGCTTGGATGTCCTGTGAAATCTGAAGGTGTATGATTATTACCTTACCATATAGGGAACGTTTCAGGACTTTAAAAATCCCACATCATGATACCACTACCACAGTTTCATCATGGGTGGGGTGCTCTTTTGGTGATGCTTGCCTGGAGCCAAAGTAAAGCTTCAACTGTTGGCATAAACCATAACACCCTGACCCATATACCTGTAGCATATATATGCCCGGGGACCAGTGTGGGGGTTAAGGGTCTTTTTGGTTAGAGTGGCAGTCAGGTTCGAACCCACAACCTCTGGATTCCAAGCGTAATGCCCTAAACACTAGGCCGCCACCCCGCTAACTGTCTTTATAGCCGCAAAAAAAATGTCCAAGATCAAGAGTAAAAGGATGCAAGAGGATGTTTGATTCCAGGAGGGATAAAACTTAAGTTTGTGCTGGGAGAACAATAGAACTAATGGAGAACAGTAAAGCTGGATCAAAAGGCCAGGAAGCATTGTGATGCCACTGTGAACTCGTTAGTGCATGTCCTAGCTAAAAGTGCTACTGGGGTTAGATTACCTTTGATGCCCTATCCACCAAGCTGTTGGTTTTCATGGGGCATTACAGCATGGCTTATTTAGTAGCTGCATTAATGGATATGGCTCTCCGGTAGATCAGCGATATGGTAGGCTCATGCACCCAGTGCTGGGATTCTATTTATGACCCAAATGGACAATCAAAACACTATCAGAGTGGATGCTTGGAATCTGTAGCCTTATTTAATCATAATCAACGATTCAGGCCTTTTTGGTATCAACATATAGCTTGCCTATGTACCTCTAAGAGGTGTACCAACCTATGCAGCGACTTCTTTTTTTTAACTCTCTTCATCTAAACAAGGTGGTTTGTTTTTTAGCTAAACAGTAAAAGATATGACATGTTAGAGGTGGTAAAAGTTTCCCAACAGGCCTATAAAATAAAAAAAAGTACCTAGCAATTTGGCGTGGTGTGAACAGTTTTAAAATCCACTGTTTTTTATATAGATAGTTAACCGTCCGTTCCTTTTTGTAGTGTTTGTCATTTTAAAATGTGACTTTTGACCTTGTGGGTTTGATTACTCTGCTCTTATTACATCCAGGATTATTGATTATTTTCTTTTTTGGTTAAAGGAATAAAACACACACAGACACACACACAAACACACAAATAAAAATTGTATTTTCATGGAAGTAAAAAAAAAACCCTGCATGTTTTTATCTCATGACTAACAATTTCATTTTAGTTTATGTACACAAAATCTCATTTGGTCACATTGTTGTTTAAATAAATGTTAATCTGCTGATGCAACCAAACTTTGTGGATTAATTCACTGTGGTTAGAATAATGCAACATTTTCTTATGCTATTGTAATTTTGATGTTTCTGATTGTTTAATAACAATAACAGGACCAACCTCTGCCTATATCTTCATGGTGTTTTAAAGAGCTGTAATATAAAGTGAGAGCTATATATTTTTAGCTTTAAAGCTAAAAATGGAATGATAAATAATAAATGCTGTGTGGTTCAGAGATTTGTATTGAGACAATTTGATTTCTGAAACTTTTCTAGTTTTATTCTTGCAATGTTGCCAGTGCAAATAATTTTTTATGAGGTTGCTCAAATAAGTATACCTATCCACATAAAAGTAAACCAATTAAACTTCATTTCTTCCAAATAAGTTTTGAATACATCCTTCAGTTTGTCAGCTATTCTTCCCAAATGTTTGCAAGGCTAACATATCAAGTAGAGAATAACTAACAGTGCTCTCTTCAGCAACCCTTAATGACCCTTAATGGCTCCTCAAAAGGGATCTTGAAGTTTCCTGGACCTTATTACCTCATCCAAACCATTGTGGATATTACCTTGAGCTGCTCTTCTTGTAGAATTTCCCTGGAAATCTTCCAATGAAGGAAGTCTAGTCTTCAGAAATCCAAAGGATCCACATAAAAACTAATAACACAGTAAAACATAATACACAAAGCAAGGTTATTTCTTATATTTTTGCACCTTTTTTAAGGTACAACATGTGTTTGGAGGAGGGGTAATCAACAGACAAAACAAACTTTCTCAAGTTTTATGGCATCTAATTTCTTTATATCTAACTTTAGGTATTTTCATCTCACCTGCTTTTTTAATGGGAGAGATAGGCTAACTATGTAAAGTGCTCCAAAATAACATTTTGTATTATAATGATTATTTCTTAAATGTTTATTTTAAAGGTATAGTGGAGGATGTTTTTTTTTTCCGGATGGATCATCAAAATAAGTGGTCCTCCTAATTGTCAATCATTCTGGTGAAATGTTCACATAAGGCCATCCTACGTGCTCGTCCCCATTTTCACGTAACCCTATGCTGAAAATGACCTCCCCTCTCGCACACTGGTGAGAAAATGGATTGAAATATGAAGGAAAAGATAACTTTCTTAATGTTTTCATGTTTCTTAACCATGGATGCCCTAAAATGTAGAGTTTTGGACAGATACATTTGAATGAATACAATTTTTACTTGTATGGAGACACTTTTTAGTCGATGTGCTACATCACTGTGCAAAAAATATATTTTCTACTCAAAGGATGGCAATTCCCGCTTTCACTAATAACACCATTCTATATCATTTCTGACAAAACATTAACAATATGTTTAAAAGTTCCCTCTTTCATTCATATTTAAATCTATTTTCTTATCAATGCGCAACAGTTTAGGGCGGGGCACACTCCTGCCATAGGGGAGGTAATTCTCCGCAGGAAGGAATTTCTCTGCACTTATCCACCAAAATCTAAATTTTAGGGAGTCCATGCATAAGAAATATGAAAATATTAAGAATATGTTTAAAAGCTCCCTTTTCATTCATATTTCAAACTGTTTATCAGTGTGCCAGAGGGGAGGTCTCGACATAACACCGGTAGCGAGTCTGACATAGTGGAAAAATTGAAAAATCGTCTTTTGGAAAGTAAGCTTGTATGTTTAAAAGTTGCAAACAGCAAATTTTAAACAGAGCGAGCATGAGGAGAAAAGGGTTCCTGCATGCTCTTGCACGCTTTTAATAGGCGTTCCCTCTTGGCAGTGGGTACAGGTTTGTTGATGTGCATTTCTTTTTTAAAAGTGGAGAGGACGGGTCTGTTCAACAATTTGTGTAAGTCCTTTACTATACCTTTAATCATTGTTATCTCCAACTCCATGGTTTGAACCACATCTTTCTTTTTTGACAACACTCAGCTGTCTGTAGAACATATCTGCTTATTTCCATGTGCGGAACCAAAAACGTTTGCAATTGAGCAGCATTCTTTTCAGATCACCTTTAATCAAATGTACTAAAAAAAAAAAAAGATATCCACATTTAACTCCCAATAATATGAATCTTTAAAGATCAGGCCCAAATACCTAAATCAGCTCTTACACAATTTCAATTTGACTAAACTTTACTGTAACTGCAGTGAAATGTGGGCCTGGAGAAGTGCATGCAACACTCCTTGATTTTTAGCTTCCCTGCAGCTACACTACAAAAATAATATGTGTATATATATATATATATATATATATATATATATATATATGTTATATATATATATATATATATATATATATATAAATAACTTGTTGCCAGCGAAAGGAAAGATCATCGCCCATGCGGTAATTATCCAATAGGAGGCTTGTAAGCAGTGTATATATAAACAACCCTGGTACTGGCTTAGTACATAAAACTGAAATTACAAGGAGGTAGTAAAGTGTTATTGGTTATACATTCATTTATTATATATTAACTACAAGTATTCTTGACTAAAAAGGTTTTAAATCCACTGAAAGGGGTTAACAGCTTTATAATACAGGTGGAATGTTTGTTTTCTTTAGCTGCATATGTAAAAATCCATTGATTTATGTAATGTTGCTGCGAAATAATGATGGGCAGTTTAAAGCTGTCGGTGTGATTCCCAGTACTTCACTGTCTTTGCTTACGTTGTCAAATGATTCCTCCTGGGCAGCGAGATTCATCCTCTCTGAAGCAGACTTCTGTTGTCTTCTGTCCGAAGCTATGACACAGCGTCTCTCTGGCATGTTTACGCCACAGGAGCTGTTGGCTTGCAAAGCTGCCACTGAGATTTCTGTCTTTTGTTTGCCTGTCCTTGGACTTCTTAATGATATGGCAGAAAAGTCAGAGTTGGAAAACATAAACCTCATGGCTATCCGTCACACTGTGCTACACGTCCTGTCAGCTATTCACTGTTTGCACAAATGGAGTCACTTTCATTTGTTTTAATGCTGAAAGTAATAAAACAGATTGTAGTATAAGAAACAAAAGACACACTTCACTGATCTGCTCTTATCAGAGAATACCTGCTCAGGTAATAATACGGTTGGTTAGCTCTCAGGTAAAAGCACCATAAAGCTTAATGGATCTAATATGTGCTTAACATATTCAAATAATTAATTTCAATTCAGTTTATTTTTATAGCACCAATTCACATCATGTCATCTCAGGTCACTTTCCAGTTCACCAGATCATCCAGTCAGATTGATTCAAAGTTTTCTATCTAAGGAAAACCAGCTGATTGAATCGACTCATTGACTCAAAGGGAATCCCTCACACTAAATAAGATTATAAAACCTCAATAAAACATATAAAACATTTAAAAAGTACACACACCCCATGGATCTTATGCACATTACAACTAGGAAACTAAAAATAAAGTTACACAGCCAAAACATCGGAATTTTAGTTACCTAATTTGATCAGTTTTGATCAACCTCTAATTCTGGGTGGATTCAAATTGATCTTTCTCACTTTAATTATGTCATAAATCTGTGATATTCTGAACCATCAATATATATAAAAAGGAATGTTCAATCTATTGCATTGCAAAGAGTAACTACATGATGTCTTTGGTCAGACTTTGGTCAAACAGGATTCATAGCCCATTATATCTAAAGAATTGAAACTTTGTTTTTTTTTAACAAATGAAACTATCAGCTAAATATGTCCTTTTTAAAGATATATAACAAGTTTAAGAACCTCAAATGCCTTAAAACTTTAAAAGTTATCTTCTTACCTGGGGGATTTCTCTCCCAAACTAAGTTTTTTACAGATCAGTACTTCTATGTCCCTTTTCTGCTTCTTTCCACTTCAACCCCTGGTCGACCTTGGAAAAAGGCTGCTGACACTGAGCCTTGGTCTGCTGGAGGTTTCTTCCTGATAAAAGGGAGACTTTCCTCTCCACTGTCACTGCAAATTTGCTAAGTATGGGGAATTGCTGTAGAATCAATGACACTAAGCAAGCAAATACTATTGCTTGTGAATGCTCATCCAGGAGGAGCAAATCCTGAAATGTCAATGCCAGGATGCAACTGATCTGACAGTATGATGTGACAGTCTATATCAAAGCAAACATTGAGCGTTGGCCATTTTGCCAATGAGAAATACCCCCCATAGACATGCAGATGTAAACAAACCAAAATGTGATTCTATTACAAATACATTCCATGCTTTTCAGATCTTTATAGGTAATTTTTTACCAACGGGCAGCAGTTGTTAGCACTTTTGCCCAACAGCTTGAATGTCCTGGGTTCTTTCTCGGCACTTCTTACCACAGTCTGGCTGTTAGGTTAATTGGTCTCTCAAAATTTCCCCTAGGTATTAGAGTGGACGTGTTGTCTGATGGACTGGTGACCTGTCCAGGGTGTAAGCAATCATCTACTCAATAATTGCTGAAGAGAGGCACCAGTCCTTCCATAACCCCGCAAGGACAAGCCAGTAAAGGCAAAAGATGGATGTTTTTACTAGATCCATCTTTTTCCTTCCACTTAAAATCATGTTACTCAAAGTTGATCTAAAACAAAACATTTAGAAAATTTCAGTTGCAACATCAGAAAATATCAATAGTGACAATAATTAACACACTGTAAGTAACACACTGCCTTACTTGACTTTGCTAAGTGTTGTGAAAACTTTAAATGTTAGTCTAAATTGGATCAGAAATGTATTTGCACATTTTTAAAAAATAATAATTTAAGACAGCATGGACATCCACATATTATTGTGCATATTTTTACATTTGTGGTCACATAAATCTGATGAATTAAAATATTTTTTTCTTGTAAGCTTTTCAAATGATCATGCTTCATTTTGACTTTGTGATGATTTTGTTATGTTAGCAGTGTGCTTTTTACTGCAAACAAATACAATCACCTGTAGGAAGACATGTTTCTTATTAGATGTGAAAGTGAAACAAAAACAAAGAAACTGTTAGTAATGAATATAGCCTCCAGTAAAATTTTTAATTCTTTTTTGTTCTCTGTAGAAGTAATGTATGTAACTTGGTCAAACATTAAGGTTTCTGTCAAGAAAGTCATGTTTTGCCTTTTGGTGCTGATCTTTGTAAGGCAACGGTGCAATATTACACATTGATTTTACTTTTCTGTTCACCATCAGGTACATGATTCTTGCAGTGAATGTTAAGGATTTCCAAGCTTTTGCTTGGAAAAGTTCTGCGGCCATAAAGTATTTTCAGACCATTATCTGCTTGGTTGGTTGTCTTCATATTCTGCCTGTGGCAGTTAAAAAAAATAAATACCCATCAGCCTTTTTTAATAAAACATTACAACTTATGGCTTTTTAAACGCTTATTTCCAATCTTCCCAAAGCACCTCTTCACGCAACAGGGAAAAAAAGAGTCAAGACAAATTTGCAGCAGAGGTGATCAGAGAACATAAGAGAGTTAAATGAGCTCAGGGAAATGTAGAAAGAGGAAAGATCAGAGTGGAAGAAAAAACATGAAAAACGGAGATCGATGAGCTGTAAGGATAAAGGAAATGCCAGCAGACTGCAAGAATATGTAGAATCAAGAGAGGTCATGATGCCGATTCTTTAGGACCCTTACCAAAGACACTGCCAAGTACTTGGATAGCAGAGGAGATTATGTTGATTTTTGTTTAATTATTTTATCAATAAATTATAAGTTTGAGCTTTTCTTTCAGTGCTTAATCCTGTTTCTTCTGTAACCATAGCTACGGGATCAGCTTTTAGTGTGAGTTACCATGGCGGTGCTCCAAAGCAGCAGCTAAGAACAGCTCCTCTTGACAATTACACAAAATATGCCACTTAAAATTATACAAACTAGACTTCAAACCCGCATCTATGATCGTCAATGCCTGCTGGAGCTATGGTCACAAAATGTTTTAAATACTGACATTTTTGATTGTTTAAAAAGCTGCAGAGTGCTACGGACGGATCTCAACAACACAATAGCGGAACGTAACTGTCGTAGGAAGAGATGCGCGAGACGGAGAAAGTGAGGCTGCAGAGAGGTGCTAATTGTGAAGCTAAAGAGAAATCCTCACAGACCTTCGCTTCCATCAATCCTGCTCTCCGACGTCCGCTCGCTGGAAAACAAAATGGATAGTCTCAGACTGGAACTCTCATCAAAGAAAGAGCTTAGTAACTGCTGCACTATCATTCTGAAGTAGTCATGGCTGCATCCAGCAATATCCGACAATGCTATTAACCTGGAGTGGCTAACGCTATATGCGCCAATAGGAATCTGCCCAGAGAGTTCAGTGTGGTTAGCATCACTGCTGTTTATGTGCCCTCCAGTGCTGATACTAACAAAGCTATGAAGACTCTATACCAGGCTATCTCTGAGCCCCAGTCTGCACACAGAGGGCGTTTTCATCATTGCTTAGAGATTTTAACCAGGCTAACTTGAAGATTGTTCTCCCTCATTTTTACCAACATGTGGACTTGGCAACTCTGGGTGAAAACATTTTCGACCTGATTTACTCTAACATCAAAGATGCATTCAGAGCAGCCCTCCGCCCCCACCTTGGTTCATCAGATCACCTCTCGGTCATGCTTATCCCTGCATATTAGCCCCAGCTGATCAGGGATAAACCGACAGTTAAAGAGTTCAGAGTGTGGTCTGAGGGCGCCATGGAAAAACTCCAAGACTGTTTTGAATGCTCTGACTGGAACATCTTCAAGGCTGGAACAACATATGATAACTTAGTAAATATTGATGAGTATGCCATGACTGTGTCAGCCTACATCAACAAATGCATTGAGGATGTCAGCATCAAAAAAGAACATCACCACCCGGGCCAACTAACAACCCTGGATAAATGGAGAGGTTCAGAAATCAGCTTTAAAGTCTGGTGATAAAGAGGCACTGAAACCGTGCCATCAGATCAGCGAAGCAGAACCAACAGCCAAATCCAGGATCTTTTCCACAAACAACAGCAACACCAGGAGGATGTGGGACTACTAACACCCCCCGGTAGATGCAGGCAGCAAACACTGACTTCCTAAATGAACTGAACAACTTCTTTGAAGGTTTGAGGCACTAAAACAGCCTCCAGCAGTGAAAAGCTGTTCCACACCAGGGGAGGAGGGACTAAACCTGGACATAGCTGAAGTGAGGAAAACTCTGAGGAGAGTCAATCCAAGGAAGGCCCCAGGGCCTGATAACATACCTGGGCAGGTGTATAAGGAGTGTGCAGATCAGCTGGCTGGTGTCCTCACAGACATCTTTAACACCTTCCTGGATCAATCCATAGTGTCAAAGCATGCTTCAAGTCTGCCTCCATTATTCCGGTCCCAATTCAATTAATTCAGTTTATTTCTATAGCGCCAAATTCACAACACATGTCATCTCAAGGCACTTTACAGTTCAACCAGATCATACAGTCAAATTGATACAAAGTTTTCTATCTAAGGAAAACCAGTTGATTGCATTGACTCATTGACTCAAATACAATCCCCCACACTAAGCATGCTTGTAGCGACAGTGGAGAGGAAAAAAACTCCCTTTTAACAGGAAGAAACCTCCAGCAGAACCAGGCTCAGTGTGAGCTGCCATCTGCTGAGGCCGACTGGGGTTCAAGGAGACAGAAGCAGAGATACAAAAGCAGCTGTAAAGAGGCCCCGTCCAGGAAACACACAGCCAGGCAGACGAGCTCCAAGGCGGCCCCATGCCAGAGGACGCGAAGAGAGCACATCCACTCAGTCACGGTCAGAGAAACAGGACCACACTGGAAAACAGGCCGATCTCCAACATCTATAAACAAGGGTGTTGATAGAAGCAGCACAGCTGATGTTTCTTTCCAGGATGGCGTCACAGCCAAACAGGAACAGACGAGGCAAAGCTACTCTGAGGAAAAGCAGAGAGAAAGCAGAAGGTTAGAGATGTGAACTAACAGATTCTGCAGAATAGGAGAACAGAGAGAGAATGAAGCAGAATGATGAAATGGGGTCCCTATGTCCTCCAGCAGTCTAAAGCCTATAGCAGCATAACTACCTAGAGATAGCTCAGGATAACCTGAGCCACCCTAACTATAAGCTTTATCAAAAAGGAAAGTTTTTAAGCCTAGCCTTAAAAGTATTTGTGAATTCCCAAAGAAGCCTTCAGGTCACCTCACTCAATGATTATCAGCCTGTTGCTCTGACTCCCATCACGATGAAGGGCTTCCAAAGGCTGGTTAAAAAACACTATCGTCTCCAGTCTGCCGCCAAATATTCGACCTCGTTCCAGTTAAAAGCCTACCACCGACGAAACCGCTCCACTGAGGACGCCATCTCTGTTGCTCTCCACCTGAGCCTGGCACAGGAAATGGCTTAATGCAAAACCAATAACTAAACAGAAATAAACAAATGCGACCAAACCAAACCTAACAAAACCCAACCATAGGATAGGATACAAACCGAACCAAGTCAAACAGGTTCTGAGGAGGAGGTAAGAGAGAGAAGCCTCCTGTCTGCTGCTTGTATGACAGCTTTTAAAGCAGACGAGCACCAATTAAGGCAAAGCAGAACACCTGCAGAAGGCCTGCATCCAGAACCCTGCAAGGAAAAGTGGAGAAACCCACTGCAGCCGTAACACATCTGGTATACACAGTGTATACAAAACAAAATTTCGATGCATACATTTTACATACATTTTCAACAGTGAAATGAACATTACCATTTATAAAGTGCAGCAGTATGTAAACAGTGTAGGAGAAAAGGAAAGTACGTCAAAATCTAGTGATGTGGAAAGGTTCAGAGCAGTGCAAAATAAGTAAACATGGTGCAAACTGTGGTAGAACATTGAGTTGTGTTCTATTTAAAGGGATTATGAAAAAAAACATCACACGGTAGTGCACATATGATGTTTGCCATGTTGTTTACGCCACAAGGCTTTCTGGGTAAATGACATATGCAGGGTCTGTCCAACCAAAGCAGCAATGAATAACTTGAAACTTTTTAAAGTCTGAACCGGATCACTTTAAAATGAATGAGAATGCAGAAATCACTAGAGCTGATGAAGATGTGGAGGACCAAACAGAGGAAGGGTTGGCTGAAGGAGCTGGTGTTTGTGAATCTGCTGCTAGGAGAAGCTAACCCAGATGGATGGTTATAAAATGTCTAATTTGAAAATGTTTTTGCTGCTCTGCTCTAAGCCTGACAGCCGCCATGAACGGATCAGGCTGTTGTTTTAGTGTGTCTGCAAACTGTAACCACCTTGCTATTAAAGAAACACTTTCAATGCCCATTGTAATGGAAAAGGAATTAATCTGAATAGATAAGTTATTCATGGAAAAGAGAAATAATTCATGTTGTTAAAAAGAAAATGTTATGTTCCATATTTTTAGAAGTTATAGAGTTCTGTGGCTCTACATTACACTATTGACCTTCAAGAACTTCCAGCTATTTTTCCACTTCTTCTGGAGCTGCTAATTAGCATGAAAGTTGGAGCGTGATAAACTCTTCTCAACATTCTGAACTTTAAATTGTTAACTACAGGGATTATATTAACCTTTCAAAAACAAAACGGATTGTGTGATATAAGAGCAAAAACAGCAAGTGGATTCATTTGATACAAAACTTCTTCTGTATCTGTCAGAAACCCCTCAGGACAGCTGACTGTAATTTTCTTACCAGTATCACATGAGAGCACCAGCTGCCTGAAGGCGTCTGGCTGCTGATGAGATTCTCCAACAATCGGGCTCAGCCATCCAAAAATATTATTATTGATTCTGATTTTGAGCTACGGGCTGGTGAACGCAGCGACTTGTTTTGTTGAATGGGAAGCAACACGGCGGGAGCTATCGTTCAGCACTAATGACACCATTTTATGAGGAAGCCTTCTCTCCCTTCCTGAATAAGTGCTATAAATGTATTTATATATTTGTTTCGCAGGCAAATTCCAGAATAGGAAGGAGATTACCTGTCGAGATTATTCCCGATGATGAATGCTTGTTTGGGCACTGCAAGATAATGCAAACTTGATTTAATGACTAAAATGAAGTGCTTCATGCAATTTCCAAGTCTAAATAGCTTTTTTAGGAGATGAAAAAAGTGAAATATCTGTATTTTCAACCATTTGAAAGAAATTAACTGCCCCCCAAATATGACTAAATAGAGTTTTCCTTCATATGCGCCTGTCAGTGCTGCCTATTACATGGAAGAGTTCAATAAAAGAAAAACAAATGTATCACAGGAAAACGATAGAGAGAACGTGACAGTGGAAAATTAAGGCTTTTATGTGAGCATAAAGGATCATTTTTCTTTTACGCACTTTCATATTTAGATTGTTTTACGTTTTTCATTTCTTATCTCAAGCTTAGCAAATCACCTGCAATTTATTGGGACCACTAACAAATCCTATAAAAAAAGATAACTCTAGAACAGAACTTCAGTTCTTGGCAAAACTTAAATTAGGCTGCTTTAAAGCAATAAACCTTTGAATGCTAATCCATGTTTTCACAATCTACTGATGTTTGTTAGTTTTAGTTTTTTATGTTTTCACCTACCTATTTCTGTTCTTATTTTTGTTTCTTTGTTTATTTTTTGGTTATCTAGAGGATTCTTAATTAGATTATATTCTTTGGTTCATTGCTTATTACTTTCTTACTTATTTCTTTCATTCCTATATTTAATACTGTAGATTTTTTCCTTGCTTTGATACTTTATGTTCCATTTGTGTTCTTTTAGTGTTTCGTCCGCCATCTTTCTATGTTCTCTTTGCCCCATTTGCTTCTGTTATCTTCTGATTAATTTTCCTTTTTTTTGTCATTTGTCGATTGGTATATACTTTTTAAATTGTTTACTTTTCATTGCTCTCCACATAATCCTCCCTTTACCCTCTCTGTTGTTATCCAGTTTCTCTGTAGTCCCTGCTCTTATGTCATCCTTGTATTTTTCTTTGTTTTCCATTTTTATCTATAAATCTTTGTTGTCTTGCTCCCACCAATGCTCTCTACGTTTTGGTCCTGCTCCAACAAATCTCGCATCTTGACGCCCGTTTTCTCATCACCTTTTGGTTTCTAAACAAATATGCATGAAGGTCTTTGCAAATATCATATGCAGACCGCCCCATCAGCGACTCAACTTTTGACCTCCTCAAAATACCTAAAACCATTTTATGGGCTTCCACACCTTTTTTTTCCAGGGTTACCCATCAACTGAAACATCCTTATTCTATTTTCTGTGTCCCTGCATGTAGCTCAGGAGATGACTGTATTACTTTCCTCTTGTTTTCTGCACCTCCCATCCTTTCACATTTTAAGAGATGCTCTGATTATGCCCTGTCTGCCCATGGACTCACATGATTGGTCAATTTTTCAAGCTGGTTGCTTTACCAATCTAAGGACGTCTAACCTCTGGTCATTTTCCTGGACACAACACTGTTTCTTTAGATTACAAATAAATCATTTGTGGGACCAATGAAAATTAATAAACAAAACTATAACTGCTCCTTCACAAAAGGTTTTTTTTTTTTAATAAGTTTTAGTACTAATCAAAAATTTAAAATAATATTTAATGCTCAGTAATGACAAAAAGAAACATTTTAATAGGATATTTTCTCAGGTGTAGATAAAAAATTAATTATAGCATAGTTTGGTAGCCATTACCTGTGAGCTCAGAAAGAAACATGGACACCTTTTTGCAGTTTTTATTTTTTATTTTCTCCAGGACTTTTATATGGAAACTATACAAATATATATAAAGTTGATAGTCTTTATTTAGATTTTTTTTTTTTTGGGTTAATGTTCATTTTACAAAAGCACATACACATTGTAGTGTTGATCCTTGTGTGAAAGGTTATAAAACAAGAAAATATAGGATTCTGCTTGTCAGGAGTGGTATCTGGCTTTCACCTCTTAAAAAAGAGAAAAAAAAAAACGTGGACACCGTACAAGATCTGTGGAAGGGAAATTTCCTCTGCAGTTCATCATTCAAGCTACATTGGTGCTCTGACATATTGTAAGCAGCAGCACCCTGATATCAGAGAGAAGATCTACACACACAAAGCGGCTGCTCTTTTCCATGTATTGGGAGGTATAGCTGGTCCTGCACAATTAAAAATTATTTTGGATCCCCTACATCATGCCTGTCACACAATTAATATGATCAAATCTGTTTTAGTAAAAAAACAGCAAAATCTGTACCTTGATGACATTGAAGTAATGCATGCAACTCAAAGAGACATCGGTAACGTGTGTTATTGACAGTAGTTGGCATATGACATATGGTTGATTATTGCCTTTACATCTACTAACGTGATCATGGGAAATGAATAGTGACTTCCAGATCATTTATGTACAAAATATTTTGAAGTTTAATCAAAATGTTTAGTTACTTTTTATTACAGATTTGTTTATACACTAGTTCCCACATCTGTTCCCTAAGATCACCTTTGGCACATCACAGCCTCACAATGCAATTTCATTTAAGTTCAGTTTATTTTCTTAAAGCTACAGTCTGTAATTTTCAGCGACATCTAACGTCCAGACTGCAGACCGCAGCAACATGAACATCTCCCCACCGCTTCCCCCAACAACAGTACGGGCGAGCGTTCACGGGACAAAATGTCTTCCACGGCGTCCGATCACCTACCTTCTCAAGTGATGAGGTTTGTTTACATAGATAATTTTACAGATAGTATTTCATTAGTCTGTGTGTTCAGTACCGCCTCAGTTCATCTCTCTTAACTTGCCAGTAGTTACTTTGAGCGCACGGGCGCATCTCTGCGCAAAGATGTTCTACCTCCGCTGCGAGACTTCTCCTATGTAATTATAAATATAACGAATTCTAAGGCACCATAAATATTAAGGTTAAGAGGCTGAGCTTGTGATGATGATAAATAACATAGTTATGTATAATATATTACATTTCTGACTGTATATCCCTGTAATTGGGTTACACATTGTAGCTTTAAAGTCATCTCAAGGCACTTTTACAGAGACAATTAAATCTGATCATTCACTTAAATAAGTTCAAAATGTCTCATGAAACTAGCATCCAGTCAGTGGCCTGCAGGATTTGCACCTCCTGGATTATATATATATATATGTTAAGTTATATATATATATATATATATATATATATATATATATATATATATATATATATATATATATATTTATTTATTTTTTTGCATTTAATGACTAAAATAAACATTGTAGATTTCAATATATTAATGTCAGATCTCAAATTTGCTAATATTACTGGTCAGCATTTGCATTCTTTTAAATATGAAAATATGTATTTCAAATATCATAAATAAATGTTCATTCAAGCTGATAAATGTCAGAATGGCCACTCAAAATGTGTAAACATTTCTAGATATATAAAACTTACTTCTAAACTTAGCTTCTGCTAAAAAATACAATTTAGAATTTTTTAAATTACAGTTCAGTATAGAGGAGTGGTTTTGAAAGAATCTTATTTTAGTGATCTACAAATAGAATAACAGAGAGGAGAGGGCTTTTGATAGTTGTAAAATTGGCGTGCCATAGTTCTTCTTTGTAGCTATAGCGCTTTTTCTTTGTCTTATAAACACATTTCCCCTTCTTTTATCTTTACTTTTTAATTTCTTCATTAAAATTTGTAGTTCCAGTGGGGTGAAAAAAGGCACTTCCTGTTTCCTGTTGTCATGGTGACTCTTTGAATCGGTGCTCCGCTGATAATGGCTTTTGATACTTGTTGCACAGGTGCTAAACTCCGTATAGTTCCGCTATGAGATGATTGAACTAATTCATAGCAGCTGCTGTGAAACCGAAAACTCAGAGTTAGGGTAGATCAATTTAGAGTTGAAGGTTTGAATCTGAGTTTGTTAAACCTGCCTTGTGAAACGGACCCCAGGATGGTCTCAAAGCCACAAGAACAGACTAGATGAAGCTGCTATGATGAGAAAAAGTAGAGAGAACATAAAGTTAGTTGGTTCCAGAGGACAGGAGCTCGATAACTAAAACATCTGCCTCCCATTCTAATTTTAGAAGATCTAGGAACCACTAAGAACCTGCAGATGGAGAGCAAGGTTCTCTCTTAGGAACATAAGAAATGACCAGATCTCTGATGTAAGATGGAGCTTCTCTTTAACAGGAATTTAACAGGAAGCCTCTAACCGACAAGAAAGAATTATTTGTTTAAAGTTGTTTGTAAAAATCTTTACCTCTCATAGCAAAACATTAAGAAGGGTTTTAGGATTATTTTTATGATTTGTGTATGTGCTTAAACTATTACCTGACTGCTACTTTTTAAGGCTAATATTTTCCCAAGAAATGTATCTTATTAGGACAAGATTGGGGAAATGGGAGCAATGGGGGGATTATTGTTAACAGAGAGTTCTTACACTGTGCATTTGAATTGTCCTTGATGGAAGAACACTGCAGTATCTTGATATGGCTGAAGCCAGTGATGTCTCCTCATTTACAAACATGTGTATGATGAAATGATGTGGCACAGTGAGACCCTGGAGATGATTAAAATGCTCTTTTAAAAGCTATTCTAGGCTGACTTTCACAAGAAGTAAGATTGTGATTTCTGTCACATCTGTTGTCATGTATCATAGTCAGTTAATACATGTACATTATAAACTGTTATTTAAATACATTGTCCTGAGTGATCACTTCTCAGGAAAGACTCAGAGAGGGAGAGCTTTCCTGTACAAGGGTAAAAGAAAAAATAGTTTATATAGGGTCTGTGTGTCAGACAGCAAAGTAAAGATGTGGGATCAAATTGTTTGATCTTTTAACTACCTTGTCAACCTCCACCCTGCATTTTGATGAGCAAATGATTCACCCATTTGGCTCACCCACAAGTTAAAGTTTAAAGAAATTATTTCATTCTACATTTATGTGAAAACAAACTGGAGCAGCTATCTCCAGTATGTTATGGTCTGGTCAGTCTATAGACTAGTTGGCTTCAGTGAGACATTACAAACTAGAATAGCACTTGGAGAGCACATACCACCACCAAGTACCTCATTTCCCCTGACATACTGAGTCTTCCACCTTAAGTTAAGTAGTTAAGTTTAGTAGCTAAGTTAATACCTGTATTCACAGAATCTTTCAACAAAATAACTCCTGGGTCCAGATGGTTATTTGGACCTGTCGTAAAAATGTCATTCAATTCAATTCAACGTGCAATTCAGTTTATTTCTATAACGCCAATTCACAACACGTCACATCTCAAGGTTCTTTACAGTTCAACAGATCAAAGAATCAAATTGATTCAGGAAAGCATTTCTATCTAAGGACAACCAGTTGGATCGCGACGACTCATTGATTCCTCAAGGCAATCCTCACACTAAGCTACATGCTTGTAGCTTACAGTGGAGACTGGAAAAACTCCCTTTGAACAGGAAGAAACCTCCAGCAGAACCAGGACTCAGTGTGAGCTGCACCATCTGCTGAGGATGACTGGGGTTCAAGGAGACACAAGAAGAGATACAAAAAGAAGCAGAGATACAAAAGGCAACTGTCAACCAGCTCCACAGGCACCCCCGCTCCAGGAAACACACAGCCAGGCAGAATTCAGGCCGAAGCCATCTGGCCCATGTCAGAGGATGAAAGAGAGCACATCCCAGTTAGTCACAGTCAGAGAAACAGGAGAACACTGAAAAAACAGGCCAATCTCCAAACATCTACAAACAAAGCCTTGAGGTAACAAATGCATGGACTAGTTTCTCAGCACCAACCCTGGACAGGATACTTCTAACTTTTGCAATATTCCGCAGATGAATGAAGGAAATTCTAGAAACCTCTTTGATATGGGATTTAAATGACAGGTCCTGATCAAAAGATAACCAAAATTTTTTACTTTATTATCGGAGATAAATTTAATCCCATCCAAATGAAGTGACTGGCTAATCAGCACCTTTTTCAGAGACTCTGGTCCAAAAGACTATAACTTCTGTTTTGTCTGCATTCAGAAGCAGAAAGTTAAGAGTCATCCAGGTTTTATATCTTCTTCAAGACATGCCTGTAATCTTATGTAATGGGTTAGCTTCATCTGGATTTATAGACAGATATAGCTGGGTATCATCAGCATAAATAACAGTGAAAATTAATCCCATGCTGTCTAATAACTCTACCAATTGGGGGCATATATATTATGCTCCCGTTTCTCCCAATAATAGCATATATTGGGAGAATTGGTCCTAGCACAGATCCCTGTGGTGTTTAAAATCAATTAATAACTTTTTAAGTTATCCTGTACACAGACAGACACACACACACATAGGAAGACAAACTCCCCTAAAACATAACTTCCTTGGCAGAGGTAATGATTGTATAATGATGATAGGTGAACGTTAGCTTTGCATGGGAGACTTACATGCAATCAGATTTTATATACTGTTGTGTTTTAACTATTAAACTGAAAAGGTAAGTGATATTATTTTTAGAGGTCTGCTTTCTCTGCCATCGTTTGAAGGAATGTGTTGTTCTGGAAGAAAACTGATGGTGCAGTGCCCTCTGGATGTTTTTCCATCTAAGGCCTAAAAACAGCTCAATGAAACAGATGGTCAAAAGATATCATGAATCATTAACCATTGTCGTCTGGCTCCTCACCTTTTAAGAAATGTTTCTAAAAAGTCTCTAAGAGATTCCAACTCACCAGTCACATACATAGCCTTGAAATTCTTCATTTATGTCAATCCTATTCCCCTGAGTAAGGTTCATCAATAATAAACCCCCACAAACTCTGGGAAATTTTAGTCAGCTTCTCGGTTTCACATAGGCTGAGTCCCTTTCCACCAGTTTGCTGCTACAGCTCCAATACATCTTGTGTCTGGGCTCCATTTTTCATGGCAGAACCATGAAAGCGGACTTAATATCCTGAAGAGTGAGTTGTTACTTTAGTCCAGAGTCTCAAATGGTTCAGATCACACCTTGCTGCCAGGCAAGTCCCTGATGTTTCAAGGACTTCATCATTTTCTGTAGTGGCACTGTTGGCCTCTCAGTGAATTCTTTCAGAGCAAAAGCTTTTCTTTTTCTTTACAAAATCAGTCTCCTTTACAGATAAAACAGTTGTACTAATCATGTTTTACAATTATGATGTATTTCACCCCTGCATTTTGAGAATGA
>JAGKQL010000051.1:3413031-3477890 GCA_018398635.1 Cyprinodon brontotheroides
CCTTTAGATGACATTTGTTGGGACTTGTTTCTATTTCTCACTATAATAAAGGTTTGATTCAAGTCATGTGAACAGGATCTTTTTGTCTTTTTTTTGTAAATTGTCTTGAAATAAGTGGTTGTAAATTTGTAAATGTTTTAAAACTGAAGTCAACTTGAGAAAGTATTCTAATATTACTATAGTACAGCTTCGGCAGATTGGTGGTTATTATTGTTTCTCTGTTGGGGGTCTGACCTGACAGCTCATGTTAACAGAATAATTGTTCTTGTCACCTTGCAGTGTCAAAACAAATTAGCTCTAAAAAAGGAAAGTGGGACGTTCCTCCTGCAGTTCTTCTGATTTTATTGACCTTATAGACAATCTGGGAGTTAAGCAGCAGAGCAGACAGTAAACATCAACACTGAGCCATACAAAGAAAAAAAAAACAAATATGGGAGGATAATTAAAGATGAATGTTAAAATAAAACTAGAGGAAGATAGTAGGCATGTTTAGTGAACCCAAAGGCAAACAGCTTTGCTTAATTTAAACAAAACTTTGTCCAAAGCTGATTTTTATCTTCTTTAAAAACGCGTCAAACGTGTGCGCCTCAAATGTGAAACAATATGAATACACATTGTGGATTAACCGATCTATCTATCTAGAGATTAGCATGACATTCCCCAAATGTGAGAAACTCGGGGCAGATATTATTGATAGTTTATTCATTTTATTAAGGCATTAGTTGTTGCCATGTGGCCAGGTTGTTCAGATACATTCTCAAATCAGAGTTGTAGTTTCTTTGTGGTAATAGATTCAACATTAAACCTTTTACAGTTTGAGGAGAATCAAGGCTCTCCTGTTTTCTTTTTGGTTTGTTTTTGAATAATAAATAATAATCAAGATAGCTCTTTATTTTTGTGCTGTTTTTATGCTGAAGTTCTTTACAAGTGGTGTAGAATTGGTAGCAGGTGGTTCTACGCATCAATAGATCAGGTTGTTTCTGAAAGTTACAAAGTTCTTTAAAAAAGACTGAAAATTACACAGAAAAATACTGATATTACAACAATTTGCTTGTATTTTTTAATACTAATACTTATTGAATCCTCACTTGAATATTTTAAAAATTCAATACTTGACTGACTAACTTTTACAAAATACAATGTTTAGTGTTGGGCAAAGAGCTGTAACCACACTGGGAGCAAAGCAAAGGAAAAGGCAGCTTGTATGAGATAAAGGCAGTAAACAGCTTTGAAGTCTCTGGATTTGGTTCTTTAGAGGTGAGATGGAGACATCTGCTGGTAAAAACTTAGATCCACATATAACCAGCAGATTAACACTAGAACTTCTACGGAGGGGTCAATTTACCTTTTTACCTAAAAGCCCTACAAGAGGGTCATTTGACCCTTTGGACCTCCTGCGGACACTCCTTTTGTTGTGGAAATGTGGCTGTTAGCAGCTCATAGCTGTCACTTGAGTCACAGAGTCGCTTGAGCCTGTGTGGGGAAGCTACACAGGCTCAACTAAAAGCTTGGCCAAGGCAAGCTTTTAGTATAGTTTTTAGTGGATTTTTATGCAGTGAATCATCAGGATCAACGAGAATTTGGGATCAAAACTCTAAACATTTATTGTTAAAAAAAATACAAAACATATTTACAATGAATGCAAAAGCAACTGTTTTCCCAGTTTTCGTGTGGAAGGTTGTGGCATAAGTAACTTATTTTTGTGTGCCAAAAATAGAAGAAAAAGGAATTACAAAGAAAAAAAGCATATTTACAAAGAATGCAAATGAGTGAAATACATTTGAGCAGTCACTAACAATTCTGGCACTGCCATTGCTCCTTTCGGCATTTCCCACATGTGTATTTGTAACACTTTTCACAGCGCACTGTTGCACGATTGTCCTTGCATTTGATTTTAGCCTGACACTTGGCTCTTTGTCCGAGTTGTGGTGTGGAGGGTTGTTGCCGAAGCAATTGCTCCTTTTGGGCCTTTTTCATACCCACGTGGGAGTGAGCCAACTCTCTTGCCAGTTCAAACAGGAAATCCACCCGTCTTTCCTTTCTCCCGGTGCATAATTGATAGAGCACGTGGGCATTCAGTGCTGCAATGTCTATCATGTTGTAGAACACTGCTACTGGCCAGCGCCTTGTTGCTGCACGGACAGTGTATTCCCGCACCATCTGGTCCATGATATCGACGCCGCACTTTGTTGTGTTGTAGAGTGTGATGGTGTTTGGCTTCTTTTTGGTGGTTTTCTGTGTCTCAATCGTGCTGTGCATGCTGCTGAGAACATACACAGTCTTCTTCCGCTTGGGCGCATACACAGTCAGTGTGGCACCAGTGGATGAAAATACCTGGGTGGTAAATTCATTGCGGTGCATCTGTCGAGTTGACGGTGGGATTTCTTGGCGAATCCTGTTGACTGTGCCGAGGATGGTTGTATTCCGGCTAAATAGGCGTTTTGCAAGTGACAGTGATGTAAAGAAATTGTCTGTGGTAACATTTCTGCCCTTGTCCAAGAATGGTTCCATCAGCCTCATGACTACACTCTCAGACACTCTCTCCCCACGAGGCCGAGTGGGGTCCTTGCCAAGATATGGGAGGATGTTGCAGACGTATTTGGTTTTCAAGTCACACGCCACCCAAAACTTGATACCAAACTTGTCTGGTTTAGTTGCAATGTACTGTAGGAAACAGCAGCGAGTCTTGCACGGGAAAAGTTGTTCGTCAATGGTGATGCCCCACAACAGATTCCAATCACTTTTGACAACATTACATTTTATGAACAATTCAACAGTGTCACAGACTGAAAAGAGGGACAAGAGGGACTCTGGAAAAATTCAGACAATGGCTTGAGCTTTCAATCACTGCACAATGGAACTATTGATTACACTATGGAAATACTGACTTGAAATATGTCTCATTTCTTTTACTTCTATATCTCTATATTATATCATAAATGTATCTGTCAACACTCTTTCCTGGTCATGTTAATCTTGTCTGCCTCAACTGACCTAGTATGTTTTTTTGCACATTTTTTGCAACTCATAGAATGTTCTTTGCACAATTATCTTTATTACTCTTACTTGTACATAACCATTTGCAAGGATGTACTAAATGATTGAGAGATGTACAAAAGCATTTGAAATTTGATGAAAGTTATGATAAATGCCATTCTGTTGTGAGGAACTGCAAATTAGTTTTGGGATTTGTCCATGTTTTGAGAATGACATATCAATTTCAAGAAATGAGCAAAACCAAGGGAGAAAAACTGTAACACACTAGGAAGAAGCTATCTGTCCCTGTTTGTCTTGGCTGTTACCACTGTGAGGTGTGACCCCCTCACCCCTCACCCCACACACGGCCCATAACAGCCTCATTACCATGACAAAATGAGTGATTAGTGTATTCGGGAAAAGCCGCCAGGTCAATTGACCCCTCTCTGGTAGTTCTAGGTAGGCAGAAAAATCCTGGTATTTCTAGTGTTAAAGCAGCTGGCATGGTGTTTAAAGTTAACAGTGTGTGATGCCTTGAAAAAGTATATGTATGCATAAAACATTCACGGCCTGCTGTGACCATGTACTTCTAATACATATAAATATCTATTTGGCTGCCTTCACAGTAAGCCTGCTCTTCTCTGTTTGCATATATCTCTAAAGCAACATTTCCTGCAAACACAAAAATGCAAAAAAAAAAAAAAGAGAGCCAAGGGCAAAAAAAGAATGGATATTGTTTAAAAAAACATTTTGACTCAAAAACTGTTTGTAATTAAAAGTTTAAAGGTCATATCTGCAACTTTTTCAGCAAAAAACAATTCTTTTTTTTCTATGAAACGTCCAAAAAACGTGTAGTGGTGTAGAATTAAAGTATGAATTTATTGAAAAAATATATGCTTAGAATATATATATAGCTTTTATAGATTTTGACGAGTTGAGAATATGTAAATATTTACTTCAGCAGTTGAAAAACATGCCTGTTAGGTTAAACGGTCGTAGAGGAGTGAGTGTGTTCATGGCTGTCTGCTCTGGGCGTTCCTGTGTTCTGATGCAGTGGGTGGCTCTAATCCACCTTTGCCCAAAGACTGCTGAAGATATAAGCACCAGCTCCCCTGATCCTGAGGAACCTGCGGTAAAGAAGATGGATTGAAAACCTTTAACCCAAAGTCACAACAGTTACCCACAAAATAAAACAAGATGATCCAGGATTCCCCTCATCTGCGCAGTTTGATATTCTGCAGACAGAAGGTTTGGGAGAAAAGTTGTAGCATGTTGGACTCTGACATCCCGACGCTGTGTCTACATAGAGAAAACGTTATTAAATAATCTCCCTGAGGTTTTGTCATTAGAGCAGTCATGTTCAGTGCAGTTTCTACTGCTCCTCTGTCGGTAAAGCACAGAAGATCTCAAACTGCAAGCTGGGGTTGTGTTTGGCCTTCCTATAGAATGGAATCCCAAATATCCTGTCAAAGCAAACTCAGTTTTGGATTTATATGATCCTAACATTTCTTTTAATTTTTGCAATGTTCCCTACAGTGGTTGAGCTTCACAAGGCCCTGATAAAATCTATACTTTGAAGGATTTAAAGGACAAAAATTACAGAAAGAAACTGGGAATTGTATGGAGGACAGGAGAGTTAGGAGCATCTGTTGGTTTAACTGCTTTCCACTGAGCTCAGGGACCAGGAGGGTGACTGAAATGATAAATGGAGAAGTTAAAGTAAAGAAAATAAAAACGATTAGAAAATGCAAGGTGAGAGAGAAAATGGAATAAAGAATTATATTTCTAAATGTATGATTAGGAAGGTATTTATGAATTGTGATTTTTAAATATCAATTCAGAAGTAGCATTTCAGAAAAATACAAAATTGTTCTATTTAATAATGAATTATTAAATATAATTTGTCTTGAATATTTCGATTTAAAATGTGCGATTAGAAAACTCTTTTTAAATAAGATTGGATTTTCAAATTAAAATTTTAATTTTTGCGAATTCCGTTTTTTCCGTTTAAATTTTTTAAAATTCTGTTTTTTTTTTCGTTTTAATTTTTGCGAATTACGTTTAAATTTTTGAAAATTCTGTTTTTTCCGTTTTAATTTTTGCTTAAATGTTTGGGTTTTAGGGTCCCTGTCCTGCCGACATTTGTAATGATTTATTTATGCTTAGTAAATACCACCGCAAGTGAATTTAAACATTTAATGTTAGGTTTATTCTTTACTTGCAATACAATACATTTACTCTGGTTTGCGCCGCTAACAACAACTTTTTCATCTTTATCAACCTATTGTGAATCAGAATAAAAAGTATTATACAAGGTTTTTCAAAAACAGACACCTGTCCTCCCAATAGTACACATTGTAGTACTTCTGTTGATCGTTATGTTTTTCTTTTTTCTAATTAAAATAAGATAAAGCAGCAGCTATTTTCTTTTTGCTTTCTTAGATTAATTTACAGGACTTTTTAAAAGCGTGTCAAAAAAAAATAAAAATAAATATATATATATATATATATATATATATATATATATATATATATATATACACCTATTTTGATTGAGAAATTTTTTTCAAGTTTTATATCTGGTTTACATTTTCCATTTCCATTTAGGAATTGTATTTACTTTCTTTATATTTTCATTTACAATATATATTTTTTTAAGTTTCACTTACCGAACAGATTATTTTTATATATTATACTATTTTTATTTTATATTACATTTTATATTATATTTTACATAGAAAAAAAAACAAAACAGATTTTTGTTTTTTATTTTGATTTACAAAATTATTATTATTATTATTTTTTTATTATTATTATTTTTTTTTCCAAATTTACATTTAGAAAACAGGAAGTTTCTCTTCATATTATTGGAGAAAACCAGGTGGAACAACAATGGGATTAAAAAGCATCACTTTCCTGTTTGGTCATTCTGTAGACCAGATTACAGTGAGGTGTTTCTAT
Source organism: Cyprinodon brontotheroides (assembly GCA_018398635.1). Lineage (NCBI taxonomy): Eukaryota > Metazoa > Chordata > Actinopteri > Cyprinodontiformes > Cyprinodontidae > Cyprinodon > Cyprinodon brontotheroides. The sequence goes on from JAGKQL010000051.1 coordinate 3,418,969, forward strand.
ACGTCATGGAAATATGCACCTTAGTTACCGATGCTGCAAACAGAAGCCAGTGTTCAAATAAAAGGACCTTAAGATCATTTTTTTCAAGACCGTATTGATGAAAGCTGTAAAATGATGTTTCAGGTGCCTCAAAGTTTTAAATGGAAGAAAAAAACATGTTTATTTGCGGCAGACATGTTGGTTCCCCTCCTGAGACGCCGTCTTCTCTGTTTCTCAGGCCGAGTGGTGAACGTTTCCAGCTTTGTCGGCTCTCGTACTTTGAACAACTGCAGCCCAGAGCTCCAGCAGCGTTTCCGCAGCGAGGACCTCACAGAGGACGAGCTGGTGGGACTCATGCAGCGATTCGTGGAGAAAGCCAAAAAAGACGAGCACAAGCAGGACGGCTGGCCTGAGACTGCATATGGCGTGTCCAAAACCGGACTGACGGTAGGATTTCCTGTTCAGCTGAATTCATCCCTCCTTCTTCTTCTTCTTCTTCTTCTTGTTGTGTTTATTGGCGGTTGGCAACAAACTTAATAGTAGCATTACCGCCACTTACTGGTATGGAGTGTGGCTCTCGTTGGTCTAACGCTCTTTTTGTATATATATACCTATATATACTCTACATACACCTACCAAAAAAAACTCTCTCCTTCTTCTTCTTCTTCTTCTTCTCGTGTTTTATGGCGGTTGGCAACAAACTGTTAGTAGCATTACCGCCACTTACTGGTATGGAGTGTGGTTCGTGATGGTTTAAATATTTATCCTGATATATTCTACCCTAACTTCTTCTAAACATACATTCACACATTCACACTTAAAAATATAAACAAATTTGTGCACAGCTTTGTATATCATTCCTTCACTCACAAACACACTTACTATAATTAAATTCTATGGAATAATTTAGTTTTCTTTAGAAATCGAATAATTATTTGTATGTGTTTACTCCCTAAATTTTTCCTCAGTATATCTAATAAATTAACCTTCTCCTTAATGCTCTCAAACTCTCTTCTCATATATCTTCTCTCTCTTTCATATTTATGACAGTCTAATATAACATGTTCTATGGTTTCATATTTATCACAGAAATCACATTTGCCCGTTTTATGTTTTTGTATTTTAAAAAGTGTATAATTAAGTCCTGTATGACCAAATCTTAACCTTGTTATCACTCTTTCCTCCTTTCTATTTCTTCTTCCATTTCTTCTTTCTCCTACCATCTTCTGAATTTTATAAAACCATCTACCTGTTTTATCTTCATCCCACCTTTTTTTGCCAAATTTCCATAAGTTTCTCTTTAATAATACTCTTTCCTTCTGATTTACTTATTTTAACTATAAAACTAATAGAATGTTTAATTGCCCTTTTTGCCATTTTATCTGCCCTCTCGTTTCCTTCTACCCCAATATGTGCTGGAACCCACACAAATGTAACTATCAGCCCCATGTTTCGTATTCTGAACAGTGTATGATTTATTTCTAATAAAATGTCCATCCTACTATCTGTTTGGTTATTTTTTAAACTTAACAATGCAGAGCTTGAATCTGAACAAATGACTGATTTTAACGGTTTTATATCTTCTACCCATTGTAATGCTAATAATATTGCCAACATTTCTCCTGTGTATACTGATAATCCATCTGTAATCCGTTTTCCTATTTTTATATTGAATTCTGGTACTACAAACGCTATTCCTAATTTCTCAGTTATTTTTGATGCATCGGTATAAATTTGAATATATTGATAATAACTGTCTAAATATAACTGTACTAAATTGATATCTACCGTGTACGATTTATCTTGTTTCTTTTCCATTAGTGACATATCTACTGTTGCTTCTGGTAGAATCCAGGGAGGTATAATTGATGTTGGTGTTGTTTGACTCATTTCTAAACTATTCATTTTAAATTTTTTAATTTTATTTTCAATTGTCCATCCAAAACTCCTCATTTCTTTCTTTTCTTTTTCCCAGCATGGATCTAAAATGTCCAAAGTTGGGTGATCCCCGTTATTTCCTTGTAAATTTAACCAGTAATTAATTTCTAATTTTGTTCTTCTTAAATCTAACGGCATTTCTCCCATTTCTATTTCTAATGCTGCTGTTGGTGTGGTTTTAAATGCTCCAGTACATAATCTTAGTGCCTGATGTTGGATAATGTCTAATTTAGTTAGATGTGTTTTAGCTGCTGAACCGTAAACTAAACAACCAAAGTCTATGTTGGATCTTATCATACTTGTGTAAATCTGTTTTAGTGATTTCCTATCTGCTCCCCAGTCACTGCCAGCCAAACATCTCAAAATATTCAAGATTTTCTTACATTTATCAACAACTTTTTGTATATGTATATGCCATTTTAATTTTTCATCAAACCATAATCCTAAAAATTTTATACACTTTACCTGCTCTAACTCTTGTTTATATAATTTTAATTTTATTTCCTTGTTTATTTTTTTCTGAGTAAATAACATTACTTTTGTTTTATCAACTGAGAATTTAAATCCCCATTGCAACGCCCATTTCTCTATTCATCCCTCCTCACAGACAACTTTTCTTTTAATCTGTGTGTCATTAATGTTTTTTTAATTTAAAACCAACAATAAAAATGCATTAAAATTCATTTTTTATAAAATAATATAAAAAAAAAAAGAAAATATCATTTTTAAAAATATATTTTTATTGTTACCGTAATTCAGTTTGAAGTGAAAAGATTTCTGCTGGTGAAGATTCTCAGTCATCCAGTTCATAGAAGTAAAAAAAAGTTAAAACACAATCCTTTGAAGTTTGAAGACGTTTCTCTTCCATCCAGGAAGCTTTTTCAATTCAAAATGTCAGGAATGGCATTGAGTTCCAGGCTTTATAGAGTGGACCAAAAACGGAGCTTTATTTCTGTTTAGAAAACATGTAAATTGAACTTGATGAACAGGTCCACCCCTTAGGAATGGGGTTCGTTTGGCTTCTTTGTTAGCCTGTAATACCTGAAACCTGTCTATGTCTCTGAAAGGGGGTCGTTAAAGGGAATTGTTGGCCGAGCTGAAGAGGTGGAGTCTTCTGTTCCCTTGTAAACAGGTTTGCACTGCCATAATAGAGTGAAGGGATCAAGTCAATTGCTGCATTGTAGGTTTTTAGAAGCTGGATTCTGAGTCCACTCCCTCTGTTTAAGGTTGGTTTTTCTTTCTTAACATAGATGGCTTCCCCCACGCCCCTCTCTAACCTCCTGTATTCTTGGTCCAAAATGTGAACATTCTGCTCCTCACTGAATGTCTTTTGTCCATAAGGTGTAGATGTACAGTCCAGAGAAGGCCATTCCAAAGGGACGGACCCACTCGTCAGGTTCAATTTACACGTGTCTAAGCCATAACAAGGCTTTGTTTGTGGTCTACTGTATAAAGTCTGACAATTTGAACTGAAAAAGCTTCCTGGATGGGAAGCAAAACGTCTTCAAACTTGGAAACAAAGTCCAGCAGATTGTTTTTGAACTGAAAATATTAGGGATGCACGATATAATCGTCCCCCTATCGGTATCGGCCTTAAAACTGAATATCAGACATCGGCCACCCACCCGATATTTAACCCGATATTTGATCAGCTTCTGAGTTTCTAAAGTCTAAAAAAATATAAAAATACTACTTTTCTTCCTTCTCAAAAACTTCTTTTTACAGACTTAAAAACTTCTAAAAGACGAGGGAAAAAATATTGATACATTAAAATATATCACAATATCTTCCTATGCTGATATATTGCCATTTAAAAACACCATATCAATCTCTTTTACTAATGAAATATTGCTATATGTCATCGTTATGCTACGAAAATATGCAAAATTTACAAAAAATTTTTTCCATATTTTTATATGTTGATATATTGACTCGGTATCGATCTATTTTACTAACAAAATCTCACAAGAATTTGCAAAATATCACGCAGAGTTTGTAACAGAGCGATGAAATTTCATGAGATTTTGAAAGTAAAATAGATCGCTACCGTGTTTTTAAAAATCTATCAGCATATGAAAATATATTTGAGTATATGGATATTTTTCAAAGTGTCAGAAATGGATAATAAAACTGCTATTTTCAATGACTACTTATTTTTGTCCAGCTTTAACATCGGTATCGATATCGGTTATCGGCTACATGAGTTTTAAAATATCGGCATATCGGATATTGGCCAAAATCCCAATATCGTGCATCCCTAGAAAAGATTAACGTTACTCGTTGCCGTTTAAGCTACGGGACCTAGCATATGTCATTTACCCAGAATGCATTGGAAATGTGTTGATTATATTTTTCTAATGTATAACAAATAAATATCTTATGTTCTTTTTACTGTATTAACCCTGACAATGAGTACTTCTCACAGACTATTGTCACTAATCCAGGATCCCTTCAGTGTAAAAGAAAAACGTTTCAATTATTTTACTCCATAAAAAAAATCCATATTGTTTTGTGATATCTAAAAACTAAAGAGATGTTTATGAAGGTACCTTTATATCCGTTGATCTAAGCTAAGATGTTTAAAGCATTTGCTGTGGTCTCTGTGTTTTGTCTGCAGACGCTGTCCATGATTCTGGCTCGTCGTCTGTCTAAGGAGCGACCAAACGACGGGGTATCTCACCTCTTTGAGATCATTCTATAAAAGAGTGTTTGCATTCTCTGTGTGATTCAACTGAACTGGTAACATTTTTTATTGTTTTTTTTTTAAACTTCTCTCAGATTTTGCTGAACGCCTGCTGTCCTGGATGGGTGCGCACAGATATGGCAGGTCAGAAAGCCCCTAAGTCACCAGACGAGGGCGCCGTCACGCCGGTGTACCTGGCTTTGCTCCCTGCAGGAGCCACAGAACCACACGGGAGGTTCGTCTCTGAGAAGGAGGTGCAGCTGTGGTGAAACCAACATACATGGAGCTGATGTTTCATTGCGTAAAGACGGGTCATTCCTTCCGGCTCATTCCATAGTCATCATGTATTTTATCTGTACAGTAAACAAAGGTCCTCCCTGTTGAATAATGCTGATCCAAACACTACCTCAGGTAGCAGTTTGTCTGTGCCTGTCTCTTTAAATGTGTCCTTATTTGAACAAATGTTTAAAGTGCTGACAAAGCTTACCTGAGCTTCCCGTTATGTGTCTTACTGCTATTAAAAGGGTGAACATGATCAAATTAGCTGCCCTGACATGAGAAGGAAAATGTTTTTCTACAATAAAAAGATTTACACTAAGTGACAAATTACATAGCCTGTTTCTAACAAAGCTTTTCAAACAGCTCTATTGTTTAGAAATGCTAATAAAGAAAAAATCTTTGTCTCTTTATTGTGGTTGAGTGTTTTTGGTTGGGTTGGTCTAATCCAGAAAACAAGCAAAGAATAAGTTAAAGATTCTTAATATTTTGGGAAATTTCTGTTAATTTGAGCAGGAAAATAAGATCAAATGGGGGGAATGTTGGCTGAGTGGGTTGGAGCAGTACGCTTGTGCTCTGACAAGGTCACAAGTACCCGGTTCAAATCCCACTGCCTCTGCTCCGGGTCCCTGAGCATTGCTCCCCGGGGGCCACACGATGGCAGCTCACTGCTCCCCAAAGAGAGACCAAATTCAGAGATACATTTCTCCAATCTGGGATCAATACAGTTAAATTATTATTAATGGGAGAATTTTTACTCTTAAAATTGATAATCAGAAATTCTTCACTTGAAATAAGATAATGGGGTTCCATCTGATTTAAATCAGTGTTTCTTGTTCTTCCTCTGCCTCCCAGTAAAATCCTTTAAGTGTTTTTACTGTAATCATCCTGATATGAAAACTGGCCCAGAGCTCATCCTCTGAACTGTTTCCCAGACAGAACCACACATGGAGCAAGTTACCTGTCTGAAAGTATTTTTAGATCAGTGCTCCTATGTTCATTTTGTAGTCTGCTTCTGTGTCCTTGAACCTCCAGTCGGCCTTTACAAAAAGCTGCTCACATTGAGGTGTGGGGGATTGCTTCCTGTTTAGGGTTTTTCCATCTTCACCGTCATGTTTACTGTAGTATTTCTATAGAGTCAATGAGAGGAGCTGCAGTCACTGAACGACTTGATGCAATCAGCTGCTTTTCCTTTAAACCATGTGATTGAATTGTCCCTGGAAAGTGACTTGACATGTCATGTTGGATATCAGCACTATATAAATAAAGAGTATTGAAGTTTTATCATGAAACAAAAAAATAACCCTTCAGTTCCAAACTTGTGGATTTCTACAGCTCTTAACCCAACAAATCTATGGAGTGAATTTTGTTTTGTTATTGCTGCAAAGCAAAGACTGTTTTATCAATGGAGATTAAAAAAAATGTGCAATCATAAATGTAAGTTATATAAAAAACTTGGAACATACTGTATGTTTTCTGCTTTTTTTGGCCACCGCCACCAAGCTGCAGTCATTTGGGCCATTGGAATCTTCCTAACCAAATGCCCCTCATCCCCATACGGTGCCTTTGTATTGATGCATTGAAAAGGAATAGTACACCCAAAACATGATTCAAGCCTTCGAATTTTTTTACTCAATGTAATGCTGAACAACATTTGTGGAGTAATGTTTTTGATATCTCAAATGCATCTGGAAAATAAGGAGGCTAAAGTCTATCAGAAAAATCTGCTTGAACATTCAAAGTAATGGACTTCTACTTGCTATCTCTGATCAGCACTATATAAAGAAAGGTCCATGAAGTTTTATCAGAAACACAAAAATTACCCTTCAGTTCAAAATTCCTCCATTTCTACTGCTCTTAACCAATGTATTCCAAGTGAATTTTGAGTTGGGTAGCATCAAAGAATTTACTCAATGGAGATAAAAACAAAGTCATTTAGAATGTAAGTTTTAGAGCATAAACAGTAGGTGTAAATAGTGATTTCAGAAAAGATTTTGCTGTTTTCTCAGATTTCTTTTCTGGGAGATCAGGGAGCACACAAAGAGAAGACCAAACCAGATTCTTTGCGCATTTCAGCTCGGACATAAAGTATGTTTCATGCTCTTCCTCAACACTGAAGTCCTCGCCTTAAGTAAGATTAGACAACGAGTATCAATACTTTACTCAAGTACTACTGTTGAGTACTTCGTCCCCCACTGGACATATACAGTGGAGATTATTTTACTCCAGAGGTCTGAATAGGTGTGTACATGGATGTAAAACTGAATAACGATTGGGAAAAAAAACACCTCTCTCATTCGGATTGAAATTTCTTTCTAAATTCAGAATTATTGCACAATATTTAAAGTAGAAACACTTAGAAAGCGGACAGTAAGCTTTAGAACTCGCTCCTTTGCCTCATTAAATGCAGCTTTGACTGAACTCACCTTTAGGTGAGCATGAAACTATTTTATTGCACAAAAAACGTGCTTTGTTTTTCGCGAATTAGCTGCAATTAGCAAGTTTTCCAGTGGTTCTCACGCACGCGCGCGTGCGCACGCTCACCCGCTGCCATGGAAACGGAGCACCTGTAAAAGTGGCAGCCATCTTTAACGGATCATTTCTAACCTGGACCTGGAAGCTTGAACTGCTGCAGTCTGTGATTTGCTAAACTGTTAAAGATGAGCACGCCACCAGAGGACAACAACTTGTGGGGAGATCATCTGGAAGGTTTGTTTCACTCTTTTACTATATAAATAAAAAAAATATATATATTGAAAAATTATTATTTTAATGTTTTTTCATGAAGTTGTGACAGCTAGCTTAGCATCTAGCATCCATGACATCTCAGAGATTAAATGTGTTTTTTTAATGAATTTGTCAGAAATGTTAACAGCGATTTAATTATTTAAAAAAAAAAAAAACATTTGTGTTTCAGAAAAACATCTTTGTTGAATTTTATGTGAAATGTTTGAAAACTAGATGGAGCTAGGTCTATTATTTTTAAAAAATGCCCTGGAAATAAGTTTGCTCTGTATGGAAATGTTGGTAAAAATACATTAAATAAATATAAAAGGACATTAGAAGGACATTTAACATAAAATATAATCAAGCCAAACTGTTTATTTTCCTATTTAATAAAAGAAAAAGAGTATTTTGGAAGTTAACTGAATTTTAACTAAAAAAAAAAGAAAAAAGAGATGAAGAATCTCAAGTTGTTTAGTTTAGTAAATGTGTTTAGGAAATGATATGTTTCTAACCAGTGTTTTTAAAAAAAGTTTTTTTTAAGGCGTACTATGTATTCGATTACTTTTTATTGGTTGGAAATGGGAGGAATGCAATGTAAAACACAGACAAAGTTTGGTTTGAGAGAATAAACTTTGATTAATTTAATGTGAAAATGGTTGAAAAAATACAAAAAAAATATTTCAGGATAAAATGGATTTTTTTTAAATATATTTGAACTTGAAAAGGAAGGTCTTTTTTAAACCATGCTGTGGTAAACAAATTGGTCTCCATGGATACCTGAGTAGAATGCATTAAATAACTTTAGGAGTTTTTAAGATAGCATATATTTTTAACTTTAAAGGATGGTCAAAGGTGTTAAAGTATGGTTGATTTTAAAAGTTTTTTTATTTTTACTCTAGGATGCACTGAAGAGGGGGTCTGATAAGCTGAGAATCTGGTTCTGAGAAATTATAGATCTGAAATTTAAACCTTGATGTTATCAAGCCTTTATTTCTGTTAATTAGGATAATTTTCTGCTTATAGTAAAATAACTTCAAAGATTGATGATTATGTTACCAAATCAGCCAATGACACTTTTTTTTTTCTTATAAAGAAATTTATCTTATAGATCGAAACTATTTCTAATTTGGTAGTATGTGTTTAATGAAAACAATTTTTAATGACAGCTTAAAATGTCCTTTAATCTTAATTTATCTTAATGTCTTAGTTCCCAATGTGGGGGTGTGTGCCCCCTAGTGGGAGCACAGTTTAATTGCAGGGGATGTGGTAGAAATAAACTAAATAAATGGCCCATTTAGAGCTAATTATTATTTTTGTATTTATAAATTTCTGAAATTAAAATTTTAAGCTCTATTTAACAGTGAAATGAACATTTACTGGTAGATATAAAATAAACTTACAATTTCATGGTAGTCTTGTGATTTAAAGGATATTGTAGGTTTTTTTTCTTAGTCAACAGCAAAATAGTTGGTGAGGACCAGCAAAATGTCCCCCTTTACAACAATCAGTCCTCAATGTGATGGTGAAGCCAGAAAAATGGTCCTCAGGCTGGTGCAGAGACAGGAGAACACAATCATATACACATTTGTCTTATATATAAACGTTTGTCTCAATGTATTTTTGTATGTATAGGATCTTTTACAGTATTATTTTTTATCTTAACACTAACCAAACCACTAGCATTGTTTATGTTTTTTTGTTGAGTTGTTTTAGCTCACAGATTGATGTTCTTATAGATTAAATCTACTTAAACCTGACAAACTAACACAGGCACATCCAGCAACCTAAAATAAAGCATTTATTTCTTTTCAATGAATGTTCCTTAATTAATGTTCCTGGTCCAACGATTTTTTTCCTAACAGTTCCAGACGCCGCGCTTCCAGTTGATCCTGACCCGGAGCCCCAGCTCTTGATAGAGGATGAGGGTAATTTAAATCAGTCTAATATCATTGACAATGCGGATGATAATGAGGAGGTGGAAGTCAGAGAACTAGTGGTGAATATAGGGTATGATGGGGAAAACAGTCACCACGTAGCCATAGAGTTTGTGCTGGAGCATGGCGAGGAGGTAGACCTCGTAGTCGTAGAGTTGGGGCTAAGTCGTAGAGACTTAGAAGCAATACTGGAGGAGCGGAATGAGGAGGAGGAGGTTGATGCTAATGCTGATAATGTTAGGGCAAGTTTTGGTGAGTCTCCTGACACAAGCTCTGAGGAAGAAGATCATGATGAAGACGATGGCCACCTTTCACCACATCTTCAGTTCACCCAGAGGATTCCCCCCGACTTCAGCCTTCCATGGGACCACGAGGAGCCAGAGGAGTCCCTGGAGCGCCCAGAAGACCGCGTCTCCAGGAAGAGGAGAAGAGAGGAAGACGCTGAAGATGAAGAAGATCACGATGAAGACGATGGCCACCTTTCACCACATCTTCAGTTCACCCAGAGGATTCCCCCCGACTTCAGCCTTCCATGGAACCACGAGGAGCCAGAGGAGTCCCTGGAGCGCCCAGAAGACCGCGTCTCCAGGAAGAGGAGAAGAGAGGAAGACGCTGAAGATGAAGAAGATCACGATGAAGACGATGGCCACCTTCCACCACATCTTCAGGTCTCACCCAGAGGATTCCCCCCGACTTCAGCCTTCCATGGATGTACGAGGAGCCAGATGGAGTCCCTGGAGTCGGCAGAAGTCTAGGGTCTGCCTTAGGAAGAGCGTCTTGCACCGAGGGCTTTTCTGGGAAGATGGCCCCGTCTGCTAGGGATGCCTTAAGTAGCGTCTTGCACTGTGGCTTTTCTTTAGCTGCTTTTTAGTTTTTTTTAAGTTGTTAGGGAGTCTGGCAGGTCTAGGGATGCCTTAGGTAGCGTCTTGCACCGTGGCTTTTCTTTACCCCGCTGCTAGATTTAGTTTTTTTTAAGATGTTAGGGAGTCTGGCAGGTCTAGGGATGCCTTAGGTAGCGTCTTGCACCGTGGCTTTTCTTTACCCCGCTGCTAGATTTAGGTTTTTTTAGATGTTAGGGTGTCTGGCAGGTCTAGGGATGCCTTAGGTAGCGTCTTGCACCGTGGCTTTTCTTTACCCCGCTGCTAGATTTAGGTTTTTTTAAGATGTTAGGGTGTCTGGCAGGTCTAGGGATGCCTTAGGTAGCGTCTTGCACCGTGGCTTTTCTTTTCCCCGCTGCTAGATAGTTTAGATGTTAAGAATTTTCTTTAGCACAGACATCTGAGGACATGACAACATAGTTTGGTACATGATAGCTGGTTAAGGCAGAAATAATCTAGAATGTTCTACATCTAATATCAAAGCTGGACAGTCTGCCAGTTAACAGAAGACAACACAAACAAAGGATTGATAGAAGAACAAGAAGAATGTTCAACAAGGTGAAACACAGAGTGGAGGCAAGTTAACAAAAAACAAATAAAAACACCAGAAGACAAAAAATTAATCCTGGTTGAAAACCACAAGGAGGCAAACCAATCCAACGAAACAGCTGGACATCGCTGCTGAGGACAACGTGGAGTTGAGTTGAGGCAGAGAGAAAAGGCTGTAGTGGAGGTTGATTAGAAGCTGTCTAGAGCAGAGGTTTCTCACTCCAGTCCTTTACAGCAGTGTTTCTGCAGTTTTCAGATGCATCTCTCCTCCAACACACCAGGATCAAACAAACAGCCTTTTACCAGACCTCTGCAGAGCTGAATGACTGATGAGGGAATTCAGCCCTTTGATTCAGGTCTGATGGAGAAGAGATGTGAATAAAAACTGCAGCATAGCAGCTCTGGTGGAGTGAAGTTTGAAAGCCTGATCTAGAGTAGGACGATGCTGCTGGGGACAAACTGGATACAATGGACAGTGACACAGCTTGTGGTGATCATCAGTTGAACTGGTCTCTGGGATGTTGGTGAGAAGGTAGAGAGATGACGCTAGGTGGGGCTAACTGATTTAGTCAAGTTTGAGGCAGAGGACAGGACTCATGTAGTGGTTTTGGTTGTGAGTGGCACCGACTGTTAGAAACAGCTTTCCGATGTGACTTGGTCTAGTTCTAGATGTTCCTCTGGTCAGTTAGTTTTCAGGCCTAGTTGGAGGGAAAAGAACCCTCTGCAGAAATATTCTCCATATGATCAAGGCCTGTCCTGACCGCAGTGGATCTCTTCTGTGTTTTTTGAATCCCATGTTGGACCGAGCCTCTCCAAGCTTTGGGCCATCAGAAGATGCTGATGAGATCTGCAGCGACCAAACCAGCGGAGGATCATCTGAGCTGCCGACCTTCACAAAGAGTGAGAGCATATTCAGTAAGGAGCAACAATAATCCATCATTTAATTATAAAGTCAACATTTCAGATGGCCTCACTTAGTTTTTCATGTTAATTTCAGACACTGTGGACGTCCAAAAGCAGAACTCCTGTGAGGAACCGGGACATCCAGGACGGTGAGGAGCTTCCCAGTCCCCACCTGAGGACGGCACAGAGAAAGACTGGAACAGAAAACACACGGAGTAAGACTTTATTAACACGACAAACCCACAACTCAAGCTTCCCAGGCCTGATCAAAAGCTAACAGTCATTGAAACACAGACAGACTAAGATTATGATGAAAACAACATCCTGCCCCAGATTTCAACTTGGTGTCGAGGAAATTCTGTAGATTAATTTGTCTTATTTTTTTACAGGGAAAGCAGGTTGAACATGGAAGCAGTGTTCTAGCAGTCGGATCACATCGGAACAGAGTCCATCCACACGTGTTTGGAGGTATGTTGCTTGTTGTTTGACTAGAGAGACATCACATGCAGACAGACTCTGAGGACACTTTGCTTTCATTGATGAAGGAGCTGAAGAAGAGGATGAAGCACACAGACCGCTAAGGAGGAGAGACATGGCTCCTATATTTCTCTTTAACATTCTGGAGTCCTGGAGTAAAACAACGTTGACGACCCCGCAGCTAAACCATCAGTCTGCTCCACCCAGTAGAAGAAGGTAACGAACCTTTATTGCATCCAGATGTTCATCAGTATTAGTGAAGATACTAAAAACAGATCCAGAACAAACAGATACAAATGCTACAACCATCCCATTAGGGGTTGTAACCTTTAATCTTTATCTTTCCATCATGAATGGATGTTCACCTCTATTTGTCTCTCTGTAACCAAACCTTTACCAGAATCAGAAGTTCTGACTTTTCCATTAGACCACAGATAAACAGTTAAGAAGCAGCTTCTGATCCAATATGGAAGAATTTCCCCCTGGTTGATCTCTGAAGGTTTTTTTTAGAACGTATTAAAGCAGAGAAACGACCGACTGAAGACTTGCAGCATTTCCAGGCATTTTCTCCAAGCATCCATTGTCTTCAGTTATTACGTCTGTTAAAGGGGAACGCCGTTTTTTTCAAGTGGCCCCTTGATTTTCTGGTTCTGGTTCTGAGAAATTATAGATCTGAAATTTAAACCTTGATGTTATCAAGCCTTTATTTCTGTTAATTAGGATAATTTTCTGCTTATAGTGAATAAACTTCAAAGATTGATGATTATGTTACCAAATCAGCCAATGAAACCTTATTTTTTCCGATAAAGAAATATATCTAATAGATTGAAACTATTTCTAATTTGGTTGTCAGTAATATTTTTTACTGACAGCTTAAAATGTCTTTTAATCTGAACTAAACCTAATGTCATAGTTCCCAAAGTGGGGGTGTGTGCCCCCTAGTGGGAGCACAGTTTAATTGCAGGGGATGTGGTAGAATTAACTAAATAAAAGGACCATTTAGAGCTAGTTATTTTTTGTATTGATAACTTTCTGAAAATAAAATTCTAAGCCCTATTTAACAGTGAAATAAACATTTAGATTTAAAATAAACTTTCAATTTCATGGTAGTCTTGTAATTTAAAGGATATTGTAGTTTTTTTGTTCTAAACTTACTTGTCAGCAAGATAGCATGTGAGGACCAGCAAAATGTCCCCCTTTACAACAATCAGTCCTCAATGTGATGGTGAAGTCAGAAAAATGGTCCTCAGGCTGATGCAGAGACAGGAGAACACAATCATATACACATTTGTCTTATATATAAGCGTTTGTCTCAATGTATTTTTGTATGTATAGGATCTTTTACAATAGTATTTTTTTATCTTAACACTAACCAAACCACTAGCATTGTTTATGTTTTTTTGTTGAGTTGTTTTAGCTCACAGATTAATGTTCTTATTGATTAAAGTGGAACGGCGTTTTTTTTACATTGGGCCCTTGATTTTACGTTATTACATCATGGTCTACCCATATGAGTTTTGTGTCATTTGGAGCCGTTCTGAAGATATTCTGTTAGGTTATATCCAAGTAACGTCTTCCTATGGGCAACGAGTTGAAGGCACAAACTAAACTATTCATAACTTATCATTTATGGTACGCCAGCATTCATAACATGTGGGCGAATCACTGTCCCCCAGACAGCAGCGGTTATATTTTTTATATTTATCTCTTTTAAAAACAAAGCGGAGTGTGTATGACGTCATCCGCGCGCACCGGCTACATTCATTCTTCTTGTCCGCTGAACTGCTGCTAGTTTTACTCACATGCCTGGAAGATGTCTAGTGCTGCTACCACAGATGATCTTGCTCTGGAAATGGAATTGAAAGATTCAGATTAGCTAGCGGAATGAATAGAAGGGGTAGAGCGTAGCCGCCTGTGGCCCGGACTGCCTGTCACAACTCCAGTCCGACGCGCGGATGACGTCATACACGCACCGCTTTGTTTTTAAAAGATATAAATATAAAAAATATAACCGCGGATGTCTGGGGGACAGTGATTAGCCTACATGTTATGAATGCTGGCGTACCATAAAGAATAAATTATGAACAGTTTAGTTTGTGCCTTCAAGTCGACTGCCCATAGGAAGACGTTACTTGGATATAACCTAACAGAATATCTTCAGAGCGGCTCCAAATGACACAAAACTCATATGCGTGAGTAGAGCATGATGTAATAAAGTCAAATCAATGGCCCAATATAAAAAAAAAAACAGCGTTCCCCTTTTCACTAACTCCTGTTCTTCTTTTCCAGATGAGGTCATCTGTTCCTTGGACCGGCGCCTCTGTGTCTGTTGGACGTCAGTAGATGGGCGCTGACATGGAGGTTCCTTCCTGTTTGAAGCTAGTTTTCCTCTCTACTGTGACCACTTCATTGCTCAGGAGGGACTGCTGCAAAATGAACCACTGGATGTGATTGGCTGAGCTTCCTTGGATTGAAGACATTTCTCTAAACACCATAATAAGCTGAATTTATCTTCCCCATGTTGTAAATAGGATTGGACTGGACTGGATGTTTGTTTTTCAATTTGATTCTGTTTGTGTTGAATTCTGTTACATGTTTCTGTATTAAAGCTGTCATGTTAATTGCCTTTAGATGACATTTGTTGGGACTTGTTTCTATTTTATAAGACTGTATTATAATAAATCCCCCTACTGGGTCTGTTTCTGTTGAAGTATGTTTCCTGTTGTTCTATCTTCTCCTGTTATTTCTCACTATAATAAAGGTTTGATTCAAGTCATGTGAACAGGATCTTTTTGTCTTTTTTTTGTAAATTGTCTTGAAATAAGTGGTTGTAAATTTGTAAATGTTTTAAAACTGAAGTCAACTTGAGAAAGTATTCTAATATTACTATAGTACAGCGCTTTGGCAGATTGGT
Organism: Cyprinodon brontotheroides; assembly: GCA_018398635.1. Classification (NCBI taxonomy): domain Eukaryota; kingdom Metazoa; phylum Chordata; class Actinopteri; order Cyprinodontiformes; family Cyprinodontidae; genus Cyprinodon; species Cyprinodon brontotheroides. The sequence goes on from JAGKQL010000051.1 coordinate 3,434,227, forward strand.
GGTTATTATTGTTTCTCTGTTGGGGGTCTGACCTGACAGCTCATGTTAACAGAACAATTGTTCTTGTCACCTTGCAGTGTCAAAACAAATTAGCTCTAAAAAAGGAAAGTGAGACGTTCCTCCTGCAGTTCTTCTGATTTTATTGACCTTATAGACAATCTGGGAGTTAAGCAGCAGAGCAGACAGTAAACATCAACACTGAGCCATACAAAGAAAAAAAAAACAAATATGGGAGGATAATTAAAGATGAATGTTAAAATAAAACTAGAGGAAGATAGTAGGCATGTTTAGTGAACCCAAAGGCAAACAGCTTTGCTTAATTTAAACAAAACTTTGTCCAAAGCTGATTTTTATCTTCTTTAAAAACGCGTCAAACGTGTGCGCCTCAAATGTGAAACAATATGAATACACATTGTGGATTAACCGATCTATCTATCTAGAGATTAGCATGACATTCCCCAAATGTGAGAAACTCGGGGCAGATATTATTGATAGTTTATTCATTTTATTAAGGCATTAGTTGTTGCCATGTGGCCAGGTTGTTCAGATACATTCTCAAATCAGAGTTGTAGTTTCTTTGTGGTAATAGATTCAACATTAAACCTTTTACAGTTTGAGGAGAATCAAGGCTCTCCTGTTTTCTTTTTGGTTTGTTTTTGAATAATAAATAATAATCAAGATAGCTCTTTATTTTTGTGCTGTTTTTATGCTGAATGTGGTGTAGAATTGGTAGCAGGTGGTTCTACGCCTCAATAGATCAGGTTGTTTCTGAAAGTTACAACGTTCTTTAAAAAGACTGAAAATTACACAGAAAAATACTAAAATTACAACAATTTGCTTGCATTTTTTAATACTAATACTTATTGAATCCTCACTAGAATATTTTAAAAATTCAATACTTGACTGACTAACTTTTACAAAATACAATGTTTAGTGTTGGGCAAAGAGCTGTAACCACACTGGGTGCAAAGCAAAGGAAAAGGCAGCTTGTATGAGATAAAGGCAGTAAACATTTCATTTATTTATTTTTTTTCCTGCTCTTTTTTCCCCAAACCTTTATATAGGTTTAAAATCACAATTCTAAAAAAAAAAATCATAGCAGTCATCGGGTCTCTTGCACAGTGATTTATATAAATAGACTGTATATGAAATAGAGAAGAAATAATGTAATAAAAAACACAAGTTGTTTAAAAAGAAAATTGGAAAATACATTTTATTAACTGATTGCCAAATTACTACATTTGGTAATCTACAGAAAAAGGAGCGAACAGCTTTGAAGGCTCTGGATTTGGTTCTTTAGAGGTGAGATGGAGACATCTGCTGGTAAAAACTTTGATCAACATATTCACATATAACCAGTAGATTAAAGCAGCTGGCATGGTGTTTAAAGTTAACAGTGTGTGATGCCTTGAAAAAGTATATGTAAGCATAAAACATTCACAGCCTGCTGTGACCATGTACTTCTAATACATATAAATATCTATTTGGCTGCCTTCACAGTAAGCCTGCTCTTCTCTGTTTGCATATATCTCTAAAGCAACATTTCCTGCAAACACAAAAAAAAAAAAAAAAAAAGAGAGCCAAGGGCAAAAAAAGAATGGATATTGTTTAAAACTACATTTTGACTCAAACACTGTTTGTAATTATAAGTCTAAAGGTCATAGCTACAACTTTTTCAACAAAAAACAATTATTTTTTTCGATGAAACGTCCAAAAAAGGTGTAGTGGTGTAGAATTAAAGTATGAATTTATTGAAAAAATATATGCTTAGAATATATATATAGCTTTTATAGATTTTGACAAGTTGAGAATATATAAATATTTACTTCAGCAGATGAAAAACATGCCTGTTAGGTTAAACGGTCGTAGAGGAGTGAGTGTGTTCATGGCTGTCTGCTCTGGGCGTTCCTGTGTTCTGATGCAGCAGGTGGCTCTAATCCACCTTTGCCCAAAGACTGCTGAAGATATAAGCACCAGCTCCCCTGATCCTGAGGAACCGGCGGTAAAGAAGATGGATTGAAAACCTTTAACCCAAAGTCACAACAGTTACCCACACAATACAACAAGATGATCCAGGATTCCCCTCATCTGCACAGTTTGATATTCTGCAGACAGAAGGTTTGGGAGAAAAGTTGTAGCATGTTGGAGTCGGACATCCCGACGCTGTGTCTACATAGAGAAAACATTATTAAATAATGTCCCTGAGGTTTTGTCATTAGAGCAGTCATGTTCAGTGCAGTTTCTACTGCTCCTCAGTTGGTGAAGCATAGAAAACTGCAAGCTGGGGTTGTGTTTGGCCTTCCTATAGAATGGAATCCCAAATATCCTGTCAAAGCAAACTCAGTTTTGGATTTATATGATCCTAACATTTCTTTTAATTTTTGCAAAGTTCCCTACAGTGGTTGACCTTGACAATGCCCTGATAAAATCTATACTTTGAAGGATTTAAAGGACAAAAATTACAGAAAGAAACTGGGAATTGTATGGAGGACAGGAGAGTTAGGAGCATCTGTTGGTTTAACTGCTTTTCTCTGAGCTCAGGAACCAGGGGGTTGACTGAAATGATAAATGGAGAAGTTAAAGTAAAAAAAATAAGATTAGAAAATGCAAGGTGAGAGAGAAAATGGAATAAAGAATTATATTTCTAAATGTATGATTAGGAAGGTATTTATGAATTATGATTTTTAAATATCAATTCAGAAGTAGCATTTCAGAAAAATACAAAATTGTTCTATTTAATAATGAATTATTAAATATAATTTGTCTTGAATATTTCGATTTAAAATGTGCGATTAGAAAACTCTTTTTAAATAAGATTGGATTTTCAAATAAAATTTTTAATTGCATGATTTAAAAGCATAATATTTTAAATGCATGCAATTTTTGCATAATATGGGAACATTAAAACATTTGAAAAGGCTTTTTTTTTCTCCCCTTTTCTCTGACTCTTCTGGTCCTCCATAGTTAATAAAATGTCATGGAAACGTAAAATAGAAAAATGGAAATGCAAAAACTTCAAATGCAAATGAATTTAAAAGTACTAGGTGAAAAAAAATATATGAACTTTTAAAATGATTACTAAAGAAAGGGATTTATAAACAGATTCATGACTTGTTTTAATCTCTTTTCAAAAATATGTTTAAATATATAGATATTTTTAAATCATTTGGAATAATTTGACTTTAGAATAAGCAATTATAAGGTGATTTTTTTTATTGTATGATTAAAGTTGAATATTTGAAACAGTTATATTTCTTTTTCATTGAATCTTCTGGTCCTCCATAGAAATTAGACCAAAATGACCTTCAGAAACTCAATCCTGAGTTTGTGTTTCAATCCAAACAGAACAATATCAGCAGGAGAATAAACTTTAGAGGAAGCTTTGAGTCCCCACTCCAGCAGACTGGGAGTCAGAGTGTTGCTGATGTACATTATGTGTGAAAGTGGGAGTTGTAGTCCTGTCAGACAAGACTAAAGCCCTGATTACGTTGTAGATAAAACTAATCCATTGCGTGGGAGCAGCACTAAGATGGCCACAGACAGAGGGGAAGGATGATCCTCTAATCTCTGCAGTCTGCCAGAGGAATTCCCATTGCAGCCTGGCTTTGATGCCTATAATGACCGCCACTCTCATTGTTTATAAGCGCTGAGCAGGCATTATAATTACTTTATTGATCCTAGGGTGGGGAATTCCCTCAGTGGTGAACATAGACGTAATACAAATAACCCAGTCATCAATAACAACTTTGATTCTGTGCAGCTAACAATTAGGATGGACAGGAGAGTGTTTGATAATCAAACACATCCATCTGACCAAGTTTAATGCATATTGAACAGAAAACATCACACTTTATGACATGAGCACTGATTTTAAAACCACTAAACCAGTTTATTAAGTCAGACGGGAAACTAAGAAATGATTCTTAAAATTTAAACTTCAAGGAAAAGTCACGCTCATATTCAGAATTCAAACTTCTGAGAGTTCTTTAAATCTGAAATTATTACATTCAGTTCAATAAATGATCCAGTGTTTTAATTCAGAGTAATTTTTTAATGTAGATATTAGCTTTACTGGAGGCATCCATGTTTGTCAAAAGAACACTACTGCCACCTATACGTTTGTGATGTCACTGTCGCGGTATCGACTGTTGATCAGAATCCCCAGTGCTGTATCTGGTGTTTTGTCTATGCGCTATTATCCAAGTCATCCTGAAAACATTCTTCTTTAAATGTTGGATATCATGGCGTGTTTTTCTCTGGCCAGAAGTTCGATGGCAAATCTCCCCTCTCTTCAAGTTGGCGATCCAGCGACCAACCCGTCCATGGAGGATCAGGAATCAAGAAAGGTGAAATAATTCTTTTTTATTTTCACTTTTACCCGATGTAATATTCAGCATCCAGCTGCCATGCACGTGTGAAGGCATTGTCAGATTTCGCTATAGCTCTGGTGAATTTCAGCTGGTGAAGTCACTCTGGAAATCTTCAATAATTGTTGTTGATTGCAGATGTGTCCTGGTAGTTCCCCATTGATTTAGCTTGTAAGCGGAGAATGGCGTAAACTTACGCACCGTGGCGTCACTTTGCTGGAAGATGCTTGGGAGAGGGAGGGGGTTACTATATCTGAGCAAAAAGTGGCGTACAGACTCAGTGATCACAAAAATCATTTTTATTTATTTACTGATTAACGCTAGCATTAAATTCATTAAATCAAAGCAAACATATTATTTTAGGTATAAATAATGATCCATTGATTATTCCTATTCCTTGCTGACTGGACTTTTCCTTTAAACCTGATATCTGGTAAAGCCAAAAACTGGAAATGATCCACCTGATGATAAATGTCACTCCTGTGTTTAACAGTACAAATGGCAGCTCCTCACTGCATGGGCTCTTTAATGACGATTAAGCAAAAACTGAATCTGGAAGACTCGTTATCAGCCTCACCTGGAACACCTGCTGAAGCATCTTCCCCAAAGGTCAACCAATCGACGATGGAGCGCACCCCCTCCAAAGCCAATCACCATCCAAGACACTCTTGGTTAAAGGGGAACACCGTTTTTTTTTTTACATTTGGCCCTTGATTTTAAGTTATTACATCATGTTCTACTCTCCCATATCAGTTTTGTGTCATTTGGAGCCGTTCTGAAGATATTCTATTAGGTTATGTCTAAGTAACGTCTTCCTATGAACTTAACGACTTGAAGGCACAAACTCAACTATTCATAATTTATTCTTTATGATACGCCAGCATTCATAACATGTAGGCCAATCACTGTCCCCCAGACATCAGCCGTTATATTTTCTATATTTATATTTAAAAAAAACAACAAAACAAAGTATGACATCATTTGGACCTAATCTGTGACCTCTGCTCTAGTAGTTAATAATTAGACTAGACTGGGATTTAGACATATTTATTTTGTCATTTTGTATACACAAGTGCAAACAAAAAGAAATTTAGTTAACAGCTCTCTAGACCAGAGGTCTTCAACAGGGGGTCCGTGACCCCTAGGGGATCCGTGGAGGTACTGCATGGAGGTTGTGCAAAGTTTTAGTTGAATTTTGACTTTTCTTTATATTCCCTCTTGCAATTTTTTCCACTAAATTAAAATAATGCTTTAAATCCACATGAACATGAATTCAACGAACTGTAGTAAACAGATAAATGGAGGCAGAAGATGTCTTTCAGTCATCAATGCACACATTCAGCGACACACAGGAGCTCTTTCGCATTGGACACCAGTTTCATTCACAACACCTGTCCCATCAACCAGGAATCAGAAATACTTTAATAATCCCCAGGGAGGGATTACTTTAGTTACAATACTCCATCTATAATAGAGCGACTAAAGGACCAGGTTTGATAAAACACAATTTCATACAATATATATAATTAGGGGGTTAAAACTTCATCTCACCATCAGTTTGGGGTCCTTGGCCTGGAAAACGTTGAACACCCCTGGTCTAGACAGTTACATTATTTTTAAAGTAAGTGCAACCTTGAAAGCAGTAAAATTACATGATATAAACATATGACTGTATATTTACAGTTCTAACATTTTATTTCTTTTTGTTAATAATAAAATATAAAAAATACAATAAAATAACCCATTTTACAAAACATTCAGCAGTCTAATGGAAGTGGGGAAAGACACTGTTATGGAATCTGCTGGACCTGCATCCAATGCTTCGAAGTCTAATTATGACTTTTAATATCATAATCTTAAGTACCATGCGCCATTTTTCACTTTCAGTTGGTGGAATTGGGCTTTCATATTTCATATTGCTTGCTCTAAAAGACCTAAGGATATCTTTAATATTATTCTAAAAGCTAAGCTAAAGTTTAAAGAACTTATTTAGTTTTAATCTATTAGGTAACACTGGTTCAAGAAAGTCATTTTTGGAAGCTGTCACTTCTTCTGAACTAATCAAAAAGTCTCACATGGTGAGAATGAAAAACTCAGCTGGAGATGCTCTTCACAATGTTTCCCATCCAGGAAATAAGACCAGAGATGCCACTGAATTTATGTTATATTAGGTTTTTACACATATAAAGGCAATTTTTTTATAAGCACTGCTAAGACCTGGCTTGTATAGACCACAGCATAAAACTGACATTCAAAGATTCAAGGATATAAAACTGATTTTTGTCTAGATAAGAAAAAAAAGAAACGCACCCAACATAAAGCAACCTGTCTTCATCATCACTCACTTTAAAGAGTTTTGAAAAGTTATTAAACACAATATATCTACAGTTTGATGGCAGCTTGTGAGATTGTTTTATTTTTTTATAAAGAAATAAAAGCCAAAATGTTTCTATTTCTATACAGGCAAAGCTGATTAGGGTCATTTACAGTCTGGAATGACTTACCGGTATATAAGATGGATCTACAAACCATTTAGTCCACAAGGGCTAAATACATTTCAGACTTAGGCTACACTTTTCAGAAATATTTTTGATTAAAAAAAAACATCTTTCAAGCTTTGCATCTTTATCCTTTCAATTGTCTAGTTGGAGACAATTTTCCAACAATATTATACAACAATTCATGTTAATAATATATGATAAAATAGAGAAGAGTTTTATGAACAGGAAATAAACAAAAAGCACCTTTCTGGCTGGGATATCAATACCTACAGCACTGTTTTTATTCTATAGAAATATAGACACAGAGTTTCCATAGTCTATGTGAAGTGTCTAAACGTTTGGGTGATTTTTGTAATCAGAGAAACTCTTATGTTCTCTTCTTGTTTCTTAACAACTTAAAGTCCTTTTTCTCACAATCGAATGCTATTTTCCACGTCTAACTTTTGGAAATGAGGGTTGAATCAGTCTGAGACTCGTCTTACATGACAACCATCCTTTCCAGGTGCCTTATCTTCAAAGGTTTGAAGATCACGGTCTTCCTTGCCTTCCTTTCTGAGGCTAAACTTGGTGCTCCAGCTCCTCTCTTTGTTCCCTCTTTCTTCCTCATCCCGTTTAAAAGAATCTGAAAGCTTCTGTCTTAACCTCTGATATCCTCTCAAGAAAGGCTTCCTGCCAATTCAGACTGAAAACAAGATTATGGTTTAACAGATTGCAGCTTCATACATCCTTTTGTACACTTCAAAATGAATCTAGCGTGTAAATGTTAGATCACTGACAATGTAGAGATAAGTGTTGCAGCTGTTGTTGTGTTGTGGCTTTTGTATTAGGAGGAGCCTTCAGGGCACCATATGTCATTGACTCTACAACAATCCCTCACACCATGCATGCATACAGCAACAGTGGAGAGGAAAACTTCCCTGTAACAGGAAAAAAACAGGACCAGGCTCAGTGTAACCAGCCTTCTTCTTTATTCAAGCTTCATGTATTAAAAGCATGGATTCATCACAGCTTTCTATGTTACAAAGGCTAACAGTAAAAACTAGCTCCATAGCTGACTAGGCAAGAAGACGAAAGGCAAGGCAAAATTTATTTGTATAGCACAATTCAGTACAAAGACAATGCAAGAAAGTACTTTTACATGATTAAAAATATAGGAAATTAAGAAACAGAATCAAAGCAGAAGTAGGAAAAAAAATAAGAAAATAAAATAAATAGAATAATGCAGACTCCAACAATGACATCTTTACCAACTTCTGTCAACAGGGTTGACAGAAGTCTACAGAAGAAAGAGTTAAGCTAATGAACTCTAAGTTGGTTTTCATTGCAAAAGGGGTGAAAAAAGGACGTATAGTTAGTCACAGTAAAAGCTGAACCCATAGCTATCTCTAGGAGAGAGAAAAAAACTAAACAGTAAAAAATGGCGTCACAGCCAAACAGAACCAGACCAGATGAAGCCAAAAGGATGAGAAAAAGCAGATAGAAGTTCGGGGTTGAACCTAAAAAAAAATACTGCAGAATTGAGAATAGTGATAGAGAATGAAGCAGAATGATGAAAAGTGGACCCTATGCCCTCCAGCAGTCTACGCCTATAGCAACATTACTATAGAGATAGCACAGGATAACCTAACTATAGCTTATATACAGTTAGTCACAGTCAGAGAAACAGGACCACACTACAAAACAGGCCAAGCTCCAACTCCTATAAGCAAAGGTGTTAATGGCAGCAGCACAGCTGAATCCCTAACCGGCTCCTAAACACTAACCCTGTCTTTGCACGTTACCATGGAGGGTCTGCTATATTAAGTTCCATCTCAAACCTCATAGTGGGTAGGTCGAATGGACTGTGCAGCCCTTAAACAGCGAGTCTACATCATTGCAGATCCGCTGGAATTTGGCAGTGGGTGTAACAGCAAACTAGTGGTGAAGGAATCACATGCATTCAAATCACAAGTTAGAAAAAAAGAAAAAAAGTCTGAGGGCCTAAATGGGCCTAAATGGAAGGCCCTCTTTGAACTAGTTTGATTTGACTGGATAGATTATTTTGTATGACTATGGCAAATGTTTGAGCTACAGCCACACCTGAGTCATCACTGCGTTGGCATAGGAGCGACTGCTTTCCCTTTCAGCTGGAGGGTAGAGGCTGTCCCGTTCACGTTTCTACAACCCACGTACAATCTAGGTGTCTTCCACAGCTGTGAGTATGACCTGAGTTACACTTATGCAAGGGTGAGTGGTGGCATAAGGGGTTAGGGCATTAGCAGCTTGGAATCAGAGTTTGTGGGTTAAGCCCCACCCCACAGACTGCCACTCTGGGTCCCTGAGCAAGACCATAACCCCAAACTGCTCCCCGGGATGCCGCACAATGGCAGCCACTGCTCCCCAAGGGGATGGGTTAAATGCAGAGAGTTAATTTAATTGCTCTGTACTTTGTGACAGTGTAATGATTTGGTTAATGCCCAATATTGAAGCGTGGTCTGCGTTATGTTATTCCACGCCACAACGCAAGAGGGCTAATCAGGAACTAACGGAGGGACATGAGGGCCAAAAAGAGCGGGGATCCTGGTGGAAAAAGGGTCCTAGTGTTCTCACGCACCTCACTCTTCTAGCTGCTCCATCTTCACTAGTCGTTTTACTCAATGGCGGTCATACAAACAAAACAAGCCAGTAAGGAACCACACAGGAAATACGCATAGTGTAGAGCGGATGTAGATTTGACCAATCAGAGGCCTCCTGTCTGCGGCACTGTCTGAGGTCACCTACAACTTTGGAGAGGGGGTCACATTTGCATTCACTGCGACACAAACGCAGGTGACCTGGTTTCTGAGTATAAATCAGTCTTTAGGGATTAGGGGGTGGTTTGGGATTTAGCTGATATTTCTCTCCAGGATGGAGTCACAGCCAAACAGGAACAGACCAGATTAAGCTACTATGAGAAAAAGCAGAGAGAGCAGAACGTTAGAGATTGAACTAACGCATATAGCAAAATGGGAGAATAGAGACAGAATGAAGCAGAATGATGAACCTGAGCCACTCTAACTATAAGCTTTATCTAAAAAAAGAAAGTTTTAAGCCTAGCTTTAATGGTAGACTCACTTCCTCACTCATTAAAACTGGTAGTTGGTTCTACAGGAGAGGAGCCTGATAACTAAAAGATCTGCCTCCAATTTTACATTTAGAAATCCTAGGAACCACTTGTGAATTGAGAGTGAAGTGCTCTGTTAGTACCATAAAGAACAAATATATCTCTGTTATAAGATGGATTTTGGCCATTCAAGGCTTTACTATATGAGAAGGAGGTTTTTAACTCTATTATCTTATTTCAGGAGCTAATTTTAATGGGAAAATGCTTAAGGACAAATACATTTTAAAATTTTGATTTTTTTTAAATCTGTTTGTGCAGTTCTGAGCAAGCTTGGTTATGGATTCAGGTTAATCAATCAAAGAGAATTCCAAAAGTGAACAGATTCACCCAAGCTTCAGTTAGGGCCAAAATGAAAATACAACGGATTTAAGTGTCAACGACTTCAAACATTAGCGAATTAACAAATTGACACCTAATCTTCTGAGTCAGCAGTGTTTTTGTTCACTAGAGTTTCCATCTGATTTCACTGAATCACATGAATCTACTACATTTCATTTATTCTGCCAAACACGTCTTTTGTTTTTTAGATTAATTCTACAGTGCAGAGGTATAAATACTTCTATTTTCATCAATATACTTCTGACTGGAGTGAAGATGAAGCTGTCAAAACCATCTAAGAAGGAGATGGTACAAAGCTGACTGCATTTTGGTAAAGACTTAGCAGCAGGATGCTGCAGAGGCTCTTTAAGATGCTTTGTGGAGAGAGCAGCCTGTGATGTAGACAACTGCTGGGGTAGCAGCATCAGTGACCTAAAAAAGCTGATAAAGAAAACTGGTTCAGCTCTGGGGACTGCTCTGAAACCTCTGAGGGTGCGTTTGCAAAGGATGCTTCATAAAGACAAGACGATGGTGAGTATCAAAACAGCAGAGTAGTAACAAATCAATAAGAATGCCTTCTAATATCCCTTCTGGATTATCAAACTATTACTGAAATCAACTGAACTGAACATGTAGTGCTACTGATTTTTTCCCTCTTCTTATCTAACATCAGTAGAAAAAACCTAAAGCACTGTCCCAGTTGGGAGGTTATGTTGCAGTCTGGCAGTCCCTACTGCTCACCACTAGATGGCAGTAAAGCAGTACATTAATCCCCTTTGCTCCTGAATACGCCTGCCCAGAATTTTAACACCCCTCTCTGCTACATCTGGTGTCTCCACAGGACCCTCCTCCTTACTCTATTCCCTCTTGCTGTTAACTTAAGTAGAATTTGACAAACAAAACGTCCTTATTCAGCTGATGGCTCTGACTACAAGAGTCAACCTCACCTTGGTGTTCTTAAGTGACCTTTTCCAGGAATTGAAAGTCTTCATAAGGTGCAAAAATGTTGAATTTCAGTCATTTTAGTTCAGCTGCCATCTTAGAACCAGGCTTTCCTGTTTGGTTTTTGAATTTAGCTCATACCAAGCTAAGGTGAAGGGTTTAAAATTAAATGTCAGATTAAATGTCATGCGTAAATGTCAGAGAAGAAGTCAAAGTCCTCAAATGTATGACAACGCTGTTAAAAAATAAATAAAATCTTGTATTTCGCCCTATGTCGTCGAGGACGCTTTCAAACAAATGTGCACACACTGTTGGTTTTCTCTTTCCCTTGCTCCCCTTGAAGGGACACAAACATGACATCAAAGTCAGAAGTCACTGAATAAATGCTGAAGTGAAATGATCTGTCAGCCCCTCGGGAGGCCGGCTTGTCCACTACAGAGACACTTACTAACAGGACTCACTTCTTATTCAGCTCTTTGTAGCAGAAGGGACACCATGCTGACATCAGATAGAGCTCAGCTTCTTTTGAGTCACAAAATGAATGGGGGGGATTACAACATCAGAAGGAGACACACTTCAGCCTAAAACACACAGCAGGGAGGAGACAATTGTTTAAACACAACTAAAGACATGTAAAATAGCAGCTCTTAGTGGGCAAACCAGGGAACTGCCCAGATATGTGGAAGAATAATGACTATCAATGCTGGAACCTGCATCAAACCATCATACCAGATATTACCAGACTTTATTTGTTTATTAAGAACATCTTATTTTAAACAAAAGCTAAACCATTCAATCAGATGGCAGAAACAGCAAACATTTAGGTATCTAGATGCAGAGAAGACGACAAGGGCGGAGTTACCATTGGGCAAAACTATGGCCCAAGTTCCTGAGGGCCCCATAAAACTCCTCTGACTCACTTTTAATGTAGTAGTTTTTTTTTTTTAACAAAAATCTTTGGCTAAAATATAAACCAAATTAATTTCAAGCCACAGAGCACAGTATACAACAATGAATATTGGTTGCTGCGATTATACCTTTACTTAAGAAACCGTCTCTTGACCCAGATGACTTGATCAATTATAGACCTATATCCAATCTTCCTTTCTTATCTAAAATTCTTGAGAAAGTAGTTGCCAAACAAGTGTGCGATCACTTAAACTCTTAAAACGACCCGGCCGGCGACCTGGTGGGTTTTAAGTGGGAATATTTTTCAGAATGCATAAAATTCCAGCAGTAACATTTTTACCAGCAGGTGGAGCCATTGCTCGCAGCTCCAAGCTGACACCAAAACTTCCAAGCCCCACAGCTCTGGAAGTGTTATAGCTAGAGGTCAGAAAGTTTCTGCATTTGTGGTTGACATGATGTAGAACAAATATAATACAATAAGACCTGCATTTTCTCAAGAATGTCTTCATTACTGCTGTTCAAAAAAGACCTATCATTTCCGAGAATAAAAAACAACACTTTGAGTCATGTTTGAACTGATGCAGGTTGGTCTGTGTTCTAGTCACCCAATTTTGATTTATTATATAAGAAACTAGAGGGTGTTAGCTTTCAAATAATGTTTTACACATGTAATTTGGGCTTACAGTTTCTAAATTATTTGCTTTTCCATTTTTGTTATGCAAAATAGGCAAGGATTACGCAAAATGAGGTGGATGTTAAGAGGTTAAACCATAATAAACCTGAAGAGTTTCAGTCTGGCTTTAGAGTCACCATGCACTGAAACAGCTCTGGTGAAAGCCTTCACTAATGATATTCTCATGCCCCCAGATAATGGACTTCAGATTCGTCCTGTTAGATCTCAGCGCTGCATTTGATACAGTTGATCATAATATTCTTCTAGAAAGACATGATTATTTTTTAGGAATTAAAAGTTTGCCCACGTAAATGATAAATCTTTGTTATGTTCCAGGGTTACCTGTACCACAGGGATCAGTGCTAGGACCAATACTTTTTACTATATATATGCTCCCTGTTGGTAGAATTATTTGACAGCATGGGATTAATTAGGCGCGAGCAGCGAAGCGCATGCGAAGGCCTATTGTAATTAAAATGTTTATTATTATTCTCCCCAGTGTCAAACTGGGTCATTTGGAAGTGAAACAAAAGATAAGCCCAAGGCCATGTTATGACTGAGAATTCTGAAACTTGGTCCACGTGTGCAACCACTAAGGATCTAAAAAAAAAAAAAGCCTATGGGAGCAATGGTTGAAACCCCACAGGAAGTCGTGGCCAGTTAAAAGGGAGTTTTTCCACCCCACTGTCGCTACAAGCATGCTTAGTGTGGGGGATTGCCTTCGAATCAATGAGTCGATGCAATCAAACTGGTTTTCGTTAGATAGAAAACTTTGAATCAGTTTGACTGGATGATCTGGTTGAATTGTAAAGTAAATGAGATGACATGTGTTCAGAATTTATGAATAAACTTATTGAATTGTTTGAAGGTGTTAGCTTCAAGCATTAGCTTAAGACATTAAGCTAACAAGCCAACACCCCACTTAGAGACGTCAGACGTGCCTCATTATTAACTGGACTCTAAGGATTCTGGTGTTCTATATACAGTTCCACACTGAGGGGCACAGTGTAAAAAAACGCACACCCTAGCTGAGGAATTAAAACCTCATTCACTATTTACTAGTTTTGTGCCGATGCCATTTTTTTTGCCCCAATTCTGATAAACGATACCTGGCTGTGCAGTATTGGCTGACACCATTGGCCGATACCATCTGTTTGAAATTGATGTGTGTGTATATATGAAGAACTTCATACTACTTGGATGTAAAATAATTGCCATCATGGTTTTGTCGAGCTGCTCCCTACCTTTGTGAAGCAGGAAAAGACTAATACAAAGTGAATCCAGTAGAACTTTTTATTGCCTACCTGGAATGGGTGACCATGGTTGATTAAACTTTTGGCTCTCAAAATGGTATCGGTGCCCTATTTGTTGGTACTCGCCGTTACCGATACAACCATTTTATTGCTGGATCGGGGCCCCACCCGATACTGGTATCAGTATCGGTACAATACTACAATAAATATTCAGTCATGACTGACAAAGCAGCCAGCAAACTACTAGCTACTCCTCTATCTAATAATACGATCAGCAGGAGCCCTTAGCCATGTCAAAGAACGTAGAGGATCAGCTGTAGCAACTTCCTTGGAAAACTTGCACACCTGAGTGTCATGTGTATGATGCTAAAATATGCAGGCTACAAAGCATTCAACATAATTAGTGCAAAGGTTGTTAAAAAAAATATAATAATTTCATGTCACATTTCCATCATGGAAACGTGCGGCAAACAATCATGATCGTCATAGTTGGTGGGTTTGGAGTGAATTTTGTTCTGTTATTGGTGGAAGTAAAAGGCACATTTTGTAAAAAAAAAAAAAAAAAAAAAAATTGCAATCCAGGAACTAAAGTTGAAAAACATTTGAATAAAAAAAAGGAAAGGAGAGGATCTTTGCTCCTTTATCAAATTAGTTTTTTTTCAAACACAATTTTTTTAATGTAATTATTTTATCTTTAATCTCTACAGTATATTTATTTATTTTTTTTTCATTTTTGTCAGATTTTATTTTTCATTTTTTCAAATTGCGCTTTATAGACCACAGTCTCTTCACTTCTGAGTGCAGGCTTTTCTCTGGTGAGAAGAAACATTTCTATTGTTCTGTGTAAACATTGCAACAGCATTTTTAATGGACAAAAGCAAGTGTTTGCATTTGGCTCAAAATAATCTGTAAAGCTAAATTTGAAAAGAATGATATTTGTAAAACTCAGACTGTACAACATAAAATTAGAAACTAAATCGACATATTAAATATGTCAAAGAAATGTGATAAAAATAAAATATAAAAACTAAATCTTAGAAAAAAATGATAGAAAACAGCGAGTTGGTTAGTTTCAAATTTTAATTCACAAAATATGTTTTTCTTTTTCAAATTTCTATTCACGGAACCTGTTTTTTATATGCAATAATAATGGAGCATATTTCCCTGCATAGCTTCACATCACAGCTGCTCATGCCCCCCTACCACCACCAAGTAAGCAGGGACAGTAGAACTGCATCACTTCTCGCACCCCTTGCATACGCCTCAATGAGTATAAACTTTAGAAAAATTACCAGAGATGTATCTGCTGCAGTGGTATCCAGCTAAACAACCTACAATGTACTTATTTTATAATTTGCTTGAAGCAAAACGCAAATAATTTAGGTATTTAGTGTGTTTTTTTAACTTATACATTAAGATTTGAACACACAGAGAAAACAGCTTTTTTTTTTAATCTAGCTCTAGCAGTTTCAGAAGGATTATTCAGGGTTTCTAGCCTCTGAAGATCCCTCAGCAGCACAACATGAGGCTGACATCTCATACTGTCAGCTCTTATCCTCATAGCCACTACGTCCCATTGGAAAAACATCTTGTGCTGCATTATGGCTGAGCAGACATATCTGGGCTCTCACTGTGGGATCTCTCCACCACGGCCTTTCTCTCGCTGTGATACGGGATGAACAACATGTAAACTGCAAAACAGTGAGGAAAATAACAAACCACGTAGATTACATGAAGAGAGAGAGAGAGAAAAGGCAAAGTTAGAACAGCAAACCCAGACAGAAAAGGAGGAAAGCTTTAAACCACAAACCCTGCCTGCTTTGGTCCATTCTGTTAAATAAAACAGGTTGTTTTTATGAATATAAATAAGTTGATTTTGTTCTTTTAATACATCATCCTTATTTTTTCTTCGAGATTTGTCTCACACTAATATTTCTTTTCAGATTAGTTTCATACTAATCAGCATTGTATCCTAAGGCTCTCAGCACTGTGAACCTCTTTGCTTGAGTCTGGAAAGTTGGAAGATCTGAGGGCTGGAGATGATGTCACACCTGAACAATCTATTTTCTCCAATGTTCAATTCAAACAGCAGAGAGAGATGCTAAGAAATAAATAATATACAGCGCTGTGAGTACCACATGAGATAAATGCTGCAGAGAATCTGTTTTCTCCACTGCCATGCAGAAAAGGTTCAGAAGATTAATAAAATACCTCCAACAGACAAAAACATTTTTCAAGCCTAAATAATATCTTCATACATCTTTGTTTTGCACATTATTTAGCGTATTACACAGGGGTGAAGTTAGCAATAGGCAAAGCTAGGCAGTATCCTGGGCCAAAGGGTTCCTAAATTGGGGATCAGGAGCCTCCAAATAGCAAGATATTTATGTCTTATGAAACATTAATCTCTTATGAAAGACATAACTATAATTCAACCTGGAGAGACTCACAGAGCAAAGCTGCAATAATTACATTTATTTAAACAAGTTAACCAGACAAATTGGTCAAAATGTTAATATATGGAAAAAGAGCTGATTGCATCGACTCATTGACTCTTCAGCAATCCCTCCACACTAAAGCATACCTTGTAGTGACAGTGGAGAGAAAAAACTCCCTTTTAACAAGAAGAAACCTCCAGCAGAACCAGGAGGCTCAGTGTGAGCTGAGCCATCTGCTGAGAGGCCACGACTGGGGTCTTCAAGGAGATGAAAAGAAGCAGATTTGAAGATATGGACATAAGATTAAATAAGCTACCCTGGTGGTCGGGCCCCAAGCAGAGGACTTTGATGCTTTAACAATCAACATTAAAACTGGACCTATACCCCCATTTTTACACTACCCTTGAAAAGAGCGAAACCGATCCATGCGAGACCCGGTCCGAGCTTTCCGGATCAGTTAACCAGGCCGGCGCTCAGTTCTGATGACCGTTTACACATCACGCTATCTCGGTTCCTCGCCCTCACACTCCCTAGTGAGGCCGATCTGCGTGTATTACTGCCAGTATTGAAGGAGGAAATCAAGCAGTTGGTGGCGGTAATGCACCAAAAAGTTTTTGCCAATCAGCCATAAAACACAAGAAGAAGAGCGAAGAAGCGAGGGAATCAAGCAAATCAAAATGGCGGCATCCGTCACATTCAAGAAAGTTATGCTTGATTATTATTGCTGCACTTTGGTGTTATTGTTTAAAATGCCATTATTTAAAATGTTGTGTGGAGAAGATTTCGATTGTTGTTTATAGTTGAAGAAGCTGTTCTTCTTCTGTTTCTGGACGGGCATTACCACCACCTACTGGAATGGAGTGTGAATCGGGATGTGCAGCCATATGGAGATGACGCGTTAACTGCTCATGCGCTCTTGTTATTAGAGAACCGTGCCAGAGAACAACCCGAGCCAAGCCCACCTCTGGAACTGGTCTGCAGTTATCTCAGTTCGGTTGTGTCTAGCTCGGTTCAGTTCAGTTTGCTTTCCATTTACACACAATGAGTTATCTCAGTTACTTGGCATGGATTTTCAAGGGTAGTGTAAATGAGGTATTAGGAAAAGGATTAGATTAGTCTTCCCCTAGGGTCCAGACGCTGGTGGTGGAATAAGCCAGAGGGTGAGTGGGACTGAGAATAGTCTAAGAATGAGGAAGGAGATGTGTGAAAGTTTCCTAAATGAACAGGACCTTAAAAGATGATTGGCTTTGGGTGGAGGTGTGGCCCATGGATAACTGGCTGAAACTGGACAAGGGACAGCTGGTTCAGGTGAAGCTGATAAGAGTCTTCCAGATTGAATTTTCGCTTAAGTTTCCTATGTCCCAACAAATAAATCTGTTGATCTATTAATTGATGATCTGAATGGAAATTATTGTATTAACTTATGGAATTCATCAATATTAAATAACTAAAACACACTTCTAATTATGAATCAAATGATTAAGTGTAATGAATGTATTGATTTAAATACATTTATCTAATGATGTCTATAATTACAGAAATGTCTAATACAGTTATAACATATTTATGCACATTAATTATGTTACTAAAATGAAATCAGTTCCAACTACACTGGATTAGTCCATATAAATGTTCCTGTGCAGAAAGGATCCATTAAGATCACACCAAAAAACATGACATGGGGCAAAGAGACAAGATAAGAAAAGGGAGAGAAGAAGAAGATAATAAGAAGCTATCCTTGTTGATATGTCACAAAAAGTCTACAAATGTAGGAATCCTAATATATTAAACCCCTTTTCAGTTTTATTGTTGTGTTAATAAAACAGGAAGTACTTTATTTTATGTATTTGAGAGCCGGAAGCTGATTATTGATTTAAATAATTAGTCTATGTGAGAAGAAGGTGCTTTCTGGATATCACCAGAGATGAGGAGAATGATGAGTATTTTGCATGTCATAAAATGAAAACCGTCAGTTTCTCGACATGAATTTTAATTTCCAACATGAATTGCTACGCTCCCCTATAGTGACAGCTTCTCTGCACCTTTCCAGTTTACTCAGCATGTTTCCCTTCGCAATACAGAGGCTGAAAGATGACAGGAAGTTACAGAAGCAGATAAGGAGAGAAGTTTACCAGATATTATTTGTTTTATTGTAAGATTTCCTACATTTGTTTTATTTTCTTCATCCTGGCTGAAACTGATTTACATTTCAAATTTTGATGCCATCTGTAAGACCTGCTGTAGTGCATTATGGCTATTAGACTAACTTTATTGTAATTTTGCATACACAGAGTGTTCAGGAAACAAAATGTCAATGCATACAGCTTTTCAACGGTGAATGAGCTGTTTACAACAATGAAATGAACATTTCCATCTATAAAGTGCAGCAGTGATCAGAATGTAAACAGTGTAGGAGACAAGGAAAGCCAGTTTAAAGTCATGGTGCAGAAGGCATTGATACGGATAGATTCAGTTTAGTGCAAATAAAATAAATACGGTGCAAAATGCAGTAGAAGATCGAGTTTAATTAATTAAGGATTAAATATACAGTAGGTATGAAAAGTATTCAGACCCCTTTGAATTCTATATTCTTTGCTTCATTGCAGCCATTTACAACATCAAAATACAGTTTGTTTTATTTCTCATGGATGTACAGCAACCCATCTTGAAAACAAAAAGCAAAAATATAACATGATTGTAAATATTCAGACCCTTCGCTGAGGCTTTTATATTTTACTCCCATGCTGTCCATTTCTTCTGATTCTATTTGGGATGTTCAGCTCCTTCTTAGAGTCCAGCTGTGTTTAATTAAACCGATTGGACTTGATTAGGAAGGACTCTCATCTGTCTATATAAGACCTTTCAGCTCACTGTGCATTTCAGAGCAAATGAGAATCATGAGGTTGAAGGAAGAAAGAGACAGGATTGTGGTGAAGCACAGATGCCAATAGCCAATGATGGAAAATAACTTCTGCAGGACTTCCTAAAAGCATAGTGTCTTGTATAATCCTTAAATGGAAGAAGTCTTCCTAAACCTTAATGTCCAGCCAAACTGAAAAATCGAGGGAAAAGAAGAACCCAAAGATCACTGTGGCTAAGCTCCAGAGATGCGGATGGGAGAAAGTTTCACAAAGTTGACTATCAGTGAACCCCTCCATTATTCCGGGCTTAACAGAAGCCTTTTCTCAGTGCAAATTCTATAAAACGTGCAAAAAGTTTGCCAAAAAACCCCACAAAGGAGTCCTGAACTATAAGAAATAAGAATATCTGGTCTAATGAGACTGAGATTGAACTTTTTAGGGGTTAATTTAAGAGATATGTTTGGAAAAACACACAAAAGACACTGCTCATCACCTGCCCAATAAAATCCCAACAGGGAAACTTATTGGTGGCAGCATCATGCTATGGGGGTGGTTTTCATCTGCAGCGACAGGATGGATTGTTAAAGTTGAAGGAAAGATGAATGTTCAGAGATACCCTGGAAATAAAAGCTCTTCTAGGTTCCTCAGGACCTCAGATTGGGCTGAAGGTTCACCTTCCAATAAGAGGATGACCCTTAGCAAACAGCTAAAATAACAAAGGAACAAGTCTGGGAGCGTTACTGATTGACCAGCAAGAGCCCTGACCTAAACTCGAATGTTTTTCTACAAATATTAACCAAATATTAACCATCTAACCTGACCAAACTGGAGAGGATCTGCAAAATAACAGATGGTAGAGGCTCCCCAAATCCAGGTGGGAAAAACCTGTGTCATCTGAACTAGCTCAGACAGGTATTTCTATTCAATACTGAGCAAAGGGTCTGAATATTTAAATGTAATATTTTAAACGTTTCTGTTTTCTACTGTAAGACAGAATGCTGAATGTAGGACCTACGGTCACCTGCGATCTGGGATATCTCATTTACCCACAATGCATTACAGCGTAAACAACATGGCGACATCAGGGTGTCAAGCTTATTAAAAATAAACAGCTTACGGACTTTTTACTGTATTGCATTTACATCGAAAATTGATATTTTTCTATTGCTACAACTAAACATGGATCACTTTAAATAAAGCGCAGATACTTTGCAGTGAAGTAACTAAATATTCATTTTTAGTTTCCACATTTCTAATAACTGCAAATAACTCAAAAGTAGCAATAAGAATATTTACATTAAGAATATACTATTTATACAGCTGAACCATTGCCCCTTTTTCATTCCTTTTTTCCAGTAGAGTTTTCATTGCAAGTAATATAGTAGAACATGTGCACTTCTACAAAACAAACAAGCATTCACTGTATGAGTTTTTGCCCTTTTCAGGACGATTTTCCAGTTCGATCCCCATCGTGCGTCCTGCGTTGTGTAGTATGCAGGGGGGTAACGAGGGGATATCAGCCTCTCGTGACCCCCTCCCGATCAGGAATTATAAGGTCTTGAGAAAATCAAACAGGTTTGAAATCCAGTCAGCCCTTTTGAGGTGTTAATGAGCAAATAAATCCTGCTGTTGAAGCAGAGCTACGAGCCGATTTACCAGAACCTCGAGCACTGTGCATGTACAAACAAGGGAGTTCTTCTTCTTCCAGACTGACAAGTCTGACCAACGCCATCTCTCGGCACTGAGCCCAACGTGTTGTCTTTGGTCGTGCAGTGTGAGCAGTTACGCCTGATTTATACTTCGAACCCAGGTCGTCTGTGTGTGTGTCGCAGTGAACGCAGAGACCTCCCCCTTCCGCAGACATTCTGCTGCACCTCTCCCCAATTGCAGGTGACTGCAGGCAGGAGGCCTCTGATTGGTCAAATCTACATCCGCTTTACACTTTACACCTTACTGGCTTCTATTGTTTGTATGACCGCCATTGTGGAAAACCACTCATGAAGATGGACCAGCTAGAAGAGCGAGTTGCTCGAGAGGCAGCTGGGACCCTTTTTCCACCTGGATTCCCGCTCTATTTGGCCCCCTTGTCCCTTCGTTGTCACACAAACTTGCCCCCCACTTCCTCACCGCCTCGGCCGTATCTAGACTAGAGACTGACACGGGAGTGGATTTTCACTCCTGTCCTGTCCCACTCCCACATAAAAAAATTGTGTCCCGATCCCGGGCCAGGTAGAAATCTAAATCCTGTCCCGTCCCACTCCTGGTGAGATTACTCCCACTCCCCACCCGCTCTCCCATTCAGGGAATGACTCCGCTCCTGCACCACTCCCATTCTTGTATGTTTTTTGAGCCACGGGTGAAAAACTCAGAGCTGAAGCACTGTTGGTTTTGGGTCGTGTCGTTTTTGACTCGCATTATAGTGTAGGCTTCAAAGGAAAAACTTACAAAATGGCGGCGCCAGAACTGTATTTTTTCTTTCTATTTTATTTTTATTTTTTGGCATCCATCCTAGTTTTTTTTTAGTTATTAGTTGGTTTGCTCCCGGCCCCGTCTGCTCTCCGTTAATGTTTAATCCTGTACCGTCCCAATCACGTGATCGTTACCAATACTGACTCCCATCCCACGGGAATCCCACGGGAATCCCGTGACCCGATGGATTCCAGAAAAATGTCAGTCTCTAATCTAGACCCACAGCTGGTTTGTAATCGTCCCTCTTGCATTGTGGTGTGGAACAACATAGCACAGACAACACTACTTGCGTCATACCTGCGACAAGCTCACTGTGACACACTGCATCGGGAGGATAATCAGTCCTTTAAATCGCATCAGAGCATCGGGTCATACAGTGTAATAACAAACATGGTGAGCTGTGAACTTTAAACCCTGCCCGGCTTAATATTTCAGCAGAATATTATATAAACTATGGGAGTTGCTGAATCTCAAAACCTTATGAACTTCCAAACTGTAGATGTCCTACTGTGAAACTCGAGATCACGAAACTTTCACAGGGACAGAATACTATAACTGACACACAAGTCCAATCACTCTTCTTACTATGGAGCTAACTAAAGCTGACTTTTATTGTAAAGTAGTCAGGCAGTGTCTCATTTGCAGAACAATGATGGGCAGTCTATCACACACACCTCATCTACTCATTTAGTCTGCTATTTCCACTCTGAATAGAGGGATCATTGAAAGGGAGAGATGAGTAAGTGTCTGTCATTCAGAAAGTTCAGATGTACTTTTATGCAGAGCTCTTATTAACCTGCAGCTCTGACATGCAAGTTACTGACTCACCTGAAATAGAAAGTCTTGGTGGAAAAAGTTCTGGCTTTTTTAAACACCATTTCTTACATTTTTTTTTTCAAATCCTCCTTGAAGTTATCAGAAAACTTTCCAACAAGTTAAGTTTCTCATTTAAAATATGAAATATAAGCCTGCAATTTAAATGGCCAATTGTGGCGGATTCAGACATAACATTTCTTCATCGACAAAGCATATTTGGTTTTTTTTTTCATTTGAAAGGGAATTTCAAATAGAGTTAATGCAAGATTCTTTTGGAATTAGGTCAGCCATTTTGAAGTCTTCAGATCTTTGTCTGATTCTGAATCCTCTTTGGTAAAACCCTCCATCTATCAGTCTGAGGAGAGATTGCCAGCTCTCATTACGATGTAAGTGGGTCAATGGCAGTCTAGAAGCATTAGTGAGAGATGCTACTGACTGCTGATGACCTCTGATGTGGAACTTACAGTACATCAAGCAAGAGCGAAGCTAAACAATGCGCCCATGCCTGACAGGGTGTCTGGCTCTTTGAATTGGGGGGGGACATAGTTTGATGAACAGCAATGGTGAAGCAATGCAATCAAGGGTCAGGTAAGAGAAACAGAACTTAGCTCCGTTGACACCCTGTGATCAAAGTCACAAAAAATATGAAAGGAAAACGGTTCTACTTCCACGTCTGCTACGATGTTCTCTAGAGAAATTGCAGTCTTTTATGTGTAAAACCTTTGGGATGGGGCAAAAGGTAACTTCTACTTTTCATTTGCAAAAAAGACTTACAAAAGAAGCTGGCTCTGATTGACAGCAATTGTTGAAGCGGTAGGTTGGATAGCAATTCCTTTTTAATGGATGAAAGTGCAGGTAATTGATTATCTGTCAACAGACTGGCAAACCGTGGCTTCCTAATTAGATTCAATCCTGTGTTTTTATGCTGCGACATAAAAATGACTGGGTTTCCCCAAACTATTAATACACTCTATGAAGAAAAAGTTAAGTCAGTATGGGCATGACTGCAAACCTGGTGAGTAAAAACTTGCTTCTTCTTGTTTTTAGGCTTGCCTGAACTTCTTTTTGACTTCTTAAAAAAAGCATAAATGCAATAAAGCAGAGATGGAAAAAGTTTTTTCTCTAAGTTCTAACATATTGGAGAATATTTTCTTCACATGACTGATCAGCTGTTTCTGCCTCTACTGGTGTCCTGAATGCAGCATTAGAATGACTTCTTTATCTATGTATCCAGATGGCATGAGCCATCCCTAACACACCTAATTCATATTTTATTTTATTTTCTTTAAACTGATTGTTTGCTCAAAACCAACATCACATTTGAATGGAAACATGGCTTAAATCTACCTAAACTGACACATTGTATAAAGAGATCATTCTGGGCTTAAGACACCATGGAGAAACATGGCGGTACCAAAATAATAATACAAGGGGGGATAATTTTTTTTTAGTTCTCATTTTCCCTGTGTTCATGTTGTTCATGTGATTGTTTAAGTCCACAATGTTTGTCCTCCAAGGCCACCGTAGCAGATCAAGTTCCAGAGCTATGCTAAAAGTTCTTAATTCTCAATTTACAAAAACTGACTCATTTTCTCACCATGCACCTTTTTGACAAAAACACAGGAAGTATGGAGTCGAGGAGAACAGGAGCCAGTAGAACAAATCTTTGTTTATTGGAACAGGAGTGTACTCATGTGTGAACAGAAAGCTTAGTGTGAGCGGCCATCTGCTGAGGCCAACTGGGGTTTAAGGGGACAGAAGCAGACATAGAAAAAGAAGCATAGATACAAAAGGCAACTTTAAACCAGCTCCACAGGCGGCCCCGTCCAGAAAAACACAGCCAGGCAGATAAGCTCCAAACCAGCTCCCATGTCAGAGGATGAAGAGAGCACATCCAGTTACTCACAATCAGAGAAACAGGACTACACTGAAAAATAGGCCAATCTCCAACATTTATAAACAAAGATGTTGATGGCAGCAGCACAGCTGATATTTCTCTCCAGGATGGAGTCACAGCCAAACAGGAACAGACCAGATGAAGCTACTATGAGAAAAAGCAGAGAGCAGAACGTTAGAGATTGAACTAACAGATTCTGCAGAGTGGGAGAATAGAGATAGAATAAAGCAGAATTAAGAAAAGGGGTTATGCATTTACCTTCAGTAGAATAAGTTGATTGGCCACAGTGTCTTCATAGGTTTGCCTAAAAAGTTCATAGGACAGGTACAGCTGATCCAGAAAACTGCTCCCCACATCCTCACTAGAACTAAGAAAGTAGAGCACATCAGCCTGGTTCTGAAGTCCTTACACTGTCTCCCTGTAGCTCAGAGAACAGACTTTAAAATCCATTTAAAAACAGTTTTTTTTTGTCAGTGTATCAACCTCCCAGATTACTCAGGTCTTCTAGTTCAAGCCTTCTCTTTGTCATGTTGGTACCAAGGTTTCTAACCCACATGCAGAACACACGGACTCAGAGGGAAAAGTTCAGCAGTTTATTTAGATACACAATATTAATAAAGAACTTATTCGGGGGGAAACAGGTCCAAGACTGTTCACGACTGGTTTCTCTGCAGAGAGGGACAGAATGGTAAGCTGATGTCCAAGTATGCTTGCTGGTTGAATGAGTGCAGGTCTGCACCTGTTCAGTGGTTTCAGCTGAGCGGCAGAGGAGGGGAACCAGGAGGGTCCAGAGGCTGAAGTTAGGCAGAGGGCTTGGTAGAGGCAGAGACTTGATTTCTGATATTGCAGTTTCTGATCTGAGTTTCTCTTCCAGTTTCTTCTGAGAGCGGACAGGCAGGTTACTGACAGATTGACTTTCCAGGATTCTTCGGAGATCAGACAGGCTGGTTTCAGACTGAGAAACTCTTCCTGAGTTTCTAGGTTCAGACAGGTTCGTCCTAGGAAGCAGAGAGGACAAAAACAGGTTGGGTTCTGGTTCAGGTTTCAGGGGAGTCAAAGAATCAGACAGGCAGGTCGGCTCAGGTTTGCTAACCATAACTGGCATAACACTCTGGCACTGAAGTGTTACTCTGCCTCTCCTTAAATGCTGATCTCCTGATGAGCAAAGGAGCCACAGGTGTGGTAGTCAGCTTCAGCTCCAGGAGACCTAGGGCGCCCTCTGCTGGAGAAAGGTGGACAGACCTCCAGATATTCTAACACTCTGTACAACCAGAGCTAGAAACAAAACATACAGATTAAAGTGTGTGGTCCAAATGTTGTATTTGCTTTGCTATCTGTCATTATTAGGTTTTAAACTTGACCTGTTTTTGTTCTCTTATATTGTATTTAAATTTTAAGGTTTAATTCATGTAAAGCATATTAAGTTGTCTTTGCACTGAATTGTGCGATTCAAATAAACTTTCCTTGCCTTGAGAGTTGAAGGAAAGCTAAGATATTATTAGTGTTAGCATTCAGATATGACTGAATGCAAATTAGAATTAGTTTATGCACAATACGTCATATGTCAATGTTACTTTTGGATTGTGTGTGTGAATTATGTTAACAATAAATATTACTTTCACAGTACAAACACCGATGAATGATATGTTTGTATGTATAAGCTTTACAGTAAAAGTATAAACTGTTAGCTATCTGGAGGCTAGTTTGTGACATTAGTAAACGCAGAATAATCATGTTCAATCACTCCACTGTCTCTTAACACTGGGGAGAGCATATAAATCTTTTCCTATTTTCCATTGATTAGTTCCTTTGCTGACATGCTTGTCAATTATCGATAAAACTTTTCTTAAACCATTGCTAATCTAGACATTTTCTACTTTTTTCAGTGAATACGGTTCCATTAAGATGTTGTGCAGAATGTAAAACTCTTTTGTGATGCATTGGTTGGTATGGAACACTGATTGTTTATGAAATTTAATGTGGTTCCCCTGGTCAGGAGGTTGTCAACCTCTGGTGTAGAGAATGGGATATTTTAGGGCTTCAATTATTTAAATTAAATCCAATTTGATAAATGTAACAGATATGTAAATAATGCAACGAAGCCTCCTTGCATTGCTCTTCTGGATTATTTAAAGAATCTTGTTCTTATACATGAGCATTAAATAAATAAATACGCTATATAAAGACCCACTCATCCTGCTTCCTCTGTGTATATAGGGATCAGCTAGCATAGAACCACAGAGACCAGGAATGGAGTACTCAGTCTCACCATTATTAATCAGTATCAGAAGAGCAACTGTGGTCATGGATGCCTTGTTAACTCATGCTGCAGGGACACTAAGAATCGTGGTTTATCACTTCCTGACTTTAAAAAGGAAAGCTTGAATTTAGCCTAGCTGAGTCCAGCAGACTCAGTAACCCTGCTTGGCTGCGTCGCCCCGTGGGACATCATGCAGTGAGGCTGGAAGCCTCTCTGACACACGCACAGCGCTGCTGTCACAAAGATGTATAGACCTCAAAGGGAAGGCATTCAGGGCGGAAAATACTTTTTGGAACAAGAATACTCTACCAAAGTAAGCCACACACTGCTGCTGAACAGCATAAATAGATATTCTTTGTTTTGAAAAAATGGTTTTACAGTATTTTCCCCTCAGCATCTCAAATATTCATAATGCAAACCTGTTTCAATTGTATGAAATTAGATAGAACACACAGAACCGATGCAATGGTCCTGACATGAAAACAATGTGTTAGACTGATAAAGGCCAGGACATACCTTTCAGATGTTTTCAGTTACATTTTTTTCTCATACAATGACATATGTTAGATAATTAAACAACTGTTTATATCATATAAAGCAAATCCAATAACAAGGAAAAAATGCAGTTTTCAAATGATTACCTTTATTATGAAAAAAAAATCCGGCTATTTATACCAACCTGGCCCTTTGTTGGGATCCAGAGGCTTGCCCACCAGAGGGCGCCGAGGATCTCTTCCTGATTGTTTTGTTTTTCTGTTTGGTTCTGGAGTGCTGTCTACCTTCCTCCACTAGAGGGTGTACTGGATCTCCTGAACCTGGAGCTGTTTTCACCAGGTGATTCTCATCTACTCATCAGGGGACCAGGGGACTGTGGACAACACTCCGACGCCAGAGTGTTTTGTTAATCATGGAAGAAACCTGACTGAACCCTGGGACTCTGGAGGAGTCTCCATTGCTGAACTCTGCCTGCCACATCTCAGGAGCTTTGGAGGAGCTCATCATCTGAAGCCTGCCAACCTGCTCTAGACTGAACCCTGGAAACTCTGGAAGAGTCTCCCGTGCTGAAGTCGGCCTGCCGCATCTCAGGAGCTCTGGAGGAGCTCATCTTCCGAACCCTGCCTTCCTGCTTCTGGCAGCCAACCAGAAGATCAACGTTCTGAATCTGCCTGCCTGTTCTCTAAGTGAAAACTTAGAACTACACAAGGACTGAGTCTCAGCTAGTTTGAAGCCTAGCCTTACTGCTGCCTAGCCATCTGCTAATCCCTCTGCCTCCGGACTCTTCTGGCTTCCTCACTCAGTCAGAACCATATCAGATTCTTGTGAGGCCAGCCCTGGACCTGTACAAGCGTCAGCACAATTCCCTGGATTGAGATTTCTCAAATAAACTGTTGAACTTTTAACCCTGTCTCCGTGGTGTTCTGCTTTTGGGTTTAGCTTCCTATAACCCATCATGACACCCTTGAGAAAAAGTAATTACCCCATAGGCCTTATAACTGCTTGTGTCACAATCATCATCCATAACTAGCAATGGTTATTTTAAATCCTTGCAGAAGGATTTTAGCTTACTCTGCAGAACTGGACTGCATAAAAGTCAGATCAAAGTATTCCAGTAGTTTTAAGTCTAGTAGGCCACTCAAAAACAATTGGTTGTCTAAATAAACATGGCGTTAGATAACAACCTAATGGGTGTATATTATTTTTCAGGATTTTTTGTGGCTGTTTTTTCTCAGTCGTTATGCTCATCCCTGTGATTTCTCTAAGTATGGAGAGTCATCAAGCTTTAGGCTTTGTTTGAATTTTTTTTTGTGCCCTACTGAAAAATTATATTGGAGTGATTTTGGAGGGCTTGCTAGTCCTGGGAGGGTATGCCATTGTTTCATGTTTCTGCGTTTTGATGAAAAGTTGATAATAGGAAAGGAAAAGGTTAGGAGAACCTGTTCATTCAACCTATATTTCCAGTTTATATGTATTGTGCAATTGATTATCTGTTCAATGGCTTGCTAATACAACTAGCAAATAGCCAATCATGTGGCAGCAACTGACTGCATGCTGGATATATTGAACATAACTTGCTAATGCTCAGCCCAAATATCTGAAAGTGAAGGTAATGGGATTCAAATAATTTTGAACTTGCTATTACCGTATTTTCACGACCATAAGGCGCACCGGACTAAAATGCGCACTCTCAGTTATGTGTCCCATTTCTGTATTTAACACACACATAAGGCGCACCGGACTATAGGGCGCGTTTTTATATACAGGTACAAGTCCTCTACTACCTTTTTAAATACCTCTATATACATTATGTAAAAATACAGCGGGGGCAAAACTGAGTATGACTGTGTTTCTTTATTCATGTATTTATTACAAAGTATTAATCCAAACCTGGCAGCTGGCGCGACGAGACAGACACATCGCCCGAAGATGACACAGCCTGTGATGCAACCTAAATTAACTTAAAATCGCTGAAACCTGCTGGCGGAATATGTTCGCTTTTATTACGGTATCCTGGTGCCTGCAGCTAAAATTGTTGAATAGAAAAACACCTGCCGGCAGCAGCTGGCGGGTGAACCCCCGAGGCTACCCGGCCTACAGGCTGCTGATGAAGAGATTTCTGCTGTCAGCTCACCGCTGGGTATGTGTGGGGTCCTGAGCGCCCCATACAGAAATAGATAATCTGGATGAACTGACTGCAATTATGAAGAGTTTTCAGGTGGACTTTTTCACTAACCAAAAACATATTAAAACTACTTTATTCCCACTGATCACAGCAAATATAGCTGCAAGATTTAGATTATTTAGATGAAAAACACCTGCCAGCCACCGCGATGAAGAGGAGAGATACCTCAGAGGCTGCTGTTGAATTAAGTTTTCAGGGAGAAAAATACAGGGGGAGCAAAACTGAGTATGATTGTGCTTTATTCATGTATTTATTACAAAGTATTAATCAAACCCATCAAAGTCATCATCCTCTGTTTCTGAATAAAACAGCTGCAGCTAAATCAGACATGCCAGTTTCCCTTCTTCGCTGTCAGAGTCACTTTCCGTGCGAAGCGCAGCTCCTCAGAAATTAATGCGACTTTTGTGAAAGCTTGAACAACAGAGCCAGCAGACACGTTAGTCCAAGCATCTACAATCCATCCGCAAACGTGGCGTAATCTGCCCCGGCGCTGCCTTCTTATCCTGAAACTGTGGTCTCCGTCCGTCATCCATCGCCTCCCACGCCGCCAAGTAGCCAGCCTGTGAACGGCCGCTTCAAACCGATGTCGAGCGGTTGAAGCTCCTTTGTCAGACCCCCGGGATAACGGCGCGAGCACAGCGCTCATTTGATTCATCTTTTTTCACATCGGCTGTGAGATGGGCACGCAGCGATGGTGATGCGTGGAAAAACCACCTAGTCTTCTCAGATACACCTGCCTTTCATCATCTCCTCATCGATCCAGCCTTTTCATTTAGCGTTAATATCATATGTCATCAGAGCGCTGTACTGTCTCGCTGTCAGCTCCCAGATCAGCTTCTTCTGATTGGTTGATGCGGCGCGTCCAGCAGCAAAACTTAAATTTTTCCATGTCGTGAGCAGCAGCAGCGCCGCTGGCGCGCGCCAGATGCTTAAACGCTTCTCCCGACGTGTTGCACCAAAACGCCGCTGCAGGACCTTTTGCTGCACCTATATGCGGCGCCAACCATTGACTTTGCATGTAAACTCGCTGCTTCTGCTGCACCTGCTGGGTCCGTTCACACCGATGTCGAGCGGTTGAACAGGCGAAGCACAGGGGTTAATTTGTTTCCCCATGTTTTTCACATCAGCTGTGGATATGGGAACGCACATGGAGTCACATATTAACAGCGCATATGGTGAGGGGTGGAAAAAAACACCTGGTCTCCTTACATTCAGCCACTCTTTTCATCATCTCCTCAATGAGGTGGTCTCAAAAGTCGAAGTTACAACACACATAGGGCATGGGCGCACCATAGGGAAACACCGCACACATTTTGAGGAAAAAAAGACGCTTAAGTGCGCCTTATAGTCGCATTGAAAATACGGTATTGGTGTTGCCAATGATCTATTCGGATTTTCATGTACAACTGTCTTTCAGATGTGTGAAGAACAGCAGAAAAGACAGGGTGTTGCAATATAAATATTTATTGAAGATTTTAATATAATTGTCTGAACTAGAGGTATAAGTAAACCAGGCTGGTATCAGGACAGGATAGACAGGATCAGCAGGCAGTGCATAAAACCACTGGAATATCAACCTCATGGAGGCAGCAAGACAATCTGGCTGGGACTGAATGTGAGAGGCAGGTATTAACAGGCAGGATAACAGCTGGGGGAAATGTGGGTTATTAGGAGAGATAAATTTGCATCTACTCAGTCCAATTAGCTGGGTGGAGCAAAGCAGATTGGCATTTAGCCAACCAGGTCTAAAAAAAACAAAACAGCGATAGGCTGTGGGACAAATCGACCATTTTACAGAGCTTCAATTGTCTCAAAACTTGTTTGCTAATCATGATATCTCACTCCTATGGCTTCCACATTCACCTCAATCCTAAAGAGCGGCTTTGAGTTCTGCTTGAATAGGATATAGAGATCATGGACATGCAGTCGACAAATTTAAGCCAAATGTGATACTAGTGGTTTGTGTTGAAGCCAAACCATGATGACAGTTTTGAAGGCAAAAAAGAATCCCAATTGGTATCACTAAAAAGCTATTACTATATGTAGGGTACAGTTATATCAAATTCTCTTCTACATGTGTGGCACCAACTGTCTAAAAAAGTTTTACAGTCAGATGAGCATCATCTGCTTTGTTATTTTATTCTGCATGGTGTCTGCTTGTGAAACAACTTATGACAGTTTTGAAGTGATTACAGCAAATTGGCATGATAAACATCTTCTAACTACCTGTCTTGATGCTACATACCTCCATTTTTAAAGTGCTGACACTCAATTATAGCTTTCACACCAGGTGAAATACATTTCCTAAATACATCCGTGCATGAAATGCCATCAGGGCTCCCAGTCCTGGCCACCAAGATCAATAATCTCTGATCCATACTTATACCAGCATCCTCACATAAGCCCTTCTCATTACCGTTGTTGGGATCACCATTGATTACAATAATTCCCACAGCCGCCAGCCCTAATCTTTTCCCTCACTTCTCTTTGTCACACCCTAATCCATACTACGATCTCAAATGGGATCCTAATTAACATTTAAGATTTACTGTGGTTGTTAGTATAAACCACAGCCATCTTAACCTTCCTTCTCCTCTTTTATTATAGAGGTTTTTTTTCCAACCGCACAACTCTAGAACTGTGTCATTTCTTACATATTTATGAAAAATTATATAGCTTTTGCTTTTATCCAAAGCATCTTGATCTTTTGATTTGCACAGAGATAAGCAGATAAGGAACAATTTGAAAGATTTAGTTTGGTTCAAGGACACATTAGAAGATTAAAGAGGTGGAGAAAAGGCTCTGTGTTTTTTGATTTGAACAAAACAACAGTTAACTGCTGAGATGCAGTGATCAACACCCCCTGATCTGAATTGGTATGCCTGTGGTGTTGATACAAGCCATTTTATTTCCTAATAAACCATCAATTTGATTAAGTGGATTACACACAGCCAGTATGTTGTGCTGTTTGCCTCTGTGTTCTAGAAATGTTGTTTTTAGGGATGTCTATCTAGTGTTAAACTGGAGAGTTTTTTGCTCCGTGCTAGAGATTTTTGTAGGGTTTTCTTCAGCCTATGCATACAGCAGTCTGGACTTCCTTTCCTACCCTGTGTTACCGGTTACCTCAGGGTACCAAGAGTCAAAACGGGATGTGTTTCCATGGGAGGCCAAAAGGCTTGTGAGTGTAGATGAAGATTATGATTTTTAAAAGAATTGGAGTTTTAATGTTTTTATTGTCATGCTTTTTCAATTTAGTTGTTTGTTTCCTTGTTGATACAGTTGATCATTATATTATTTTAGAATTACTTGAATACTGTTGCAGACTTTTCCTGCTTAGGAGACTGAGGTTTCTTTTGGAGTGCAGGGGGCGCTTCTAAAGACCTTGAATGAATCTGTTGTGGCATCAGCCATCTTCTATGGAGCTGTCTGTTGGAGCAATTAGCTTATCATCGTAGCTGAGAGGCGGTGGCTGGATCATCATCTGATCCAGGAAGGCCAGAACTCTGTTGGTTGGATGCCCTCTGGACTCAGTGCAGGAGGTGAGAAACAGAGGGATCCTAGCTAAAATGAACATCTCTGTTGGATAATGTCTCCCACCCCATGCATGAAGCTGGTGCTGAACTGGAAAGCTCCTTCATTGTCAGACTGCTGCACCCTAAATGCACCAGGGACCACTGGTGCACCACTGTTCCCAACAACCTCAATAAGTTGTTACATGTCGCTGTCATTTTGCACATCTCTGATGTTGCTGCTATTTTCATATATCCATTACTGTAAAAACATCCATAGCTGTATATGGATTTCCTTAGGTTGACAGCTTTATATTATTAAAACAATTTACAGTACGGTATTTTATTGTTTATCTTTTAACTCTTAACTATTATGTTATTCTTATACAGTTTTCTAAGGTCCATATTTGTGTGACCATTTTTTCTGGAATATTTTTGCTGCTGTAAACACCAGAATATTCCCACTCACTAGTGGGACAATAAAGGGATTTTCTTATTCTATTCTATTCTATTCTATTCTATTTCCCTATTCTATTCTATTCTATTCTATATTTGAAAGTAAAAAATATTGGATGTATTTTTTTTTTTTTATCAAGGCCCTGTCATTTAAATCCCATATCAAAGAGGTTTCTAGAACTTCCTTTTTTCATCTGAGGAATATTGCAAAGGTTAGAAGTCTCCTGTACAGCAGTGATACTGAGAAACTAGTCCATGCATTTGTTTCTTCAAGGCTGGACTATTGTAATTCTTTACTATCAGGAAGTCCACAAACGTCTTTAAAATCCTTCAGCTGATCCAAAATGCTGCAGCCAGAGTTCTGATGAGAAAATGAAAAAGAGAGATCATATGTAATAGGTCTCGCTATGGTGTCTTGTACCAAAGCTAACCATCAGCCAAACTTCTTTTACGCAGGTCAGGATTAATTTGTTCTTCGTATTATTTTCACGTAGAATGGAGTGAAACTGCCAAAACACAAAGAACTCAGGATTGGCTCAGAGCAGCTAACAGAAGTGTTTTACATACATTAGAAACACAACAATGTTAACTCAGCATGCTACCTTAGTAATTAGCTGCAATGCCACGTAACGACCTAAGAAATCTTTACAGCCTGCTAATTAGCAATGACGTAGCAAATAATCGAATCGCCCACAGATATCTCAGAAACCATTCAAACATAAATTCAACAGACAACTTAAAATGTTTTTTCTTAACACAAAGGCACTTTTTGAAGTATAAGCTTCTACTAACAGGCCTTGCTTCTGGATGGAATCAGAATCAGGTTTATTGCCATTGTTAGTGAAGGAGTTCACAAACTAGGAATTTTTTATGGTACAATCGTGCAACATGAAACATATAATATGGAATAGGTAAATACAATTCTAAAAATATCCAAAACACTGTGGGTATAAGGCATGCACCCAATAAAATAGACTAATATATGTACACTTAAGATAAAAAATATGGATATAAAATATAAAAAGTAAAATAGCATCTTATGCAGCATTCATAATAGACACGTCTGTTCGTCTGCTTTGCCGCTATCAAACCAAACGTACTGACTCAATAACATACAAGTAAAGCATTGCCCTAAAAGTCCAACATCAATATGCCATGCAAAATAAAACACCAACAGTTTACAGGACATCATATCTCTCCTATCCTGGTTTCTCTTCTTTTCATTGGCTTCCTGTTAAATCCAGGATAGAATTTTAAAATCCTCCTTCTCACATATATAAAGCCTTAAATGGCCAAGCTCCCAAGGAAACATCAGAGATGTGATTGTTCCTTATGTTCCTAACAGAGCACTTTTGCTCTCAATCACCAGGTTTACTAGTGGTTCCTAGAACTTCTAAAAAGTAGAATGGGAGGCAGACCTCTTTTAGTTATCAGGCTCTTCCTGTGGAACCAACTACCAGTTTTAGTCCTAGGGTGGGGGCAGACACCCTGTCTACTTTTAAGGCTAGGCTTAAAACTTTCCTTTTTGATAAAGCTTATAGTTAGAGTGGCTCAGGTTATCCTGAGAGTAGCTATCTCTATAGTTCTGCTGTTATAGGCTTAGACTGCTGGAAGACATAAGGGACACTTTTCCATCATTCTGCCTTCATTCTATCTCTATTCTCCCACTCTGCAGAATCTATTAGTTCAATCTCTAACGCTCTGCTCTCTCTGTTTTTCTCATAGCAGCTTTCATCTCGTCTATTCTATTTGGCTGTGACTCCATCCCTGTGCTGCTGCCATCAACACCTTTTTAAAGATAGTTGGAACTTGGCCTGTTTTTTCAGTGTAGTCCTGTTTCTCTGGCTGTGACTAACTGGATGCTCTATTTCATCCTCTGACATGGAAACTGGCTCAGTCCGCTCGTCTGCTTGGCTGTGTGTTTCCTGGACGAGGCCGCCTGTGGAGCTGGTTGACAGTTGCCTTTTGCATCTCTGCTTCTTTTTCTATGTCTGTTTTTTCTCCTTGACCCCCAGCTGGAAGATTCTTCCTGTTAAAACAGAGTGTTCCTCTCCATTGTCACTATAAGCATGCTTGGTGTGATGGAGAGCTCAATGTGTCGATGCAATCAGCTGATTTTCCTTAGATAGAAATCTTTGAACCAATCTGACTGATCTGGTTGAATTGTCTATGAAGTGCCTTTAGATTAAATGTGTTGTTAATTGGCCTTATATAAATAAACTGAATTGAAGTGTATTGAATTTTTAGGGTGCCATATGGTTTATAGACCAATAGATCAGAATTCAAATATCATATTATGTACCGTTCCCTATCAGTTTTTGGAAGAGGGAAAAGACCAACTGTTTTAATACAAATAAATAACATAAACTTCATCACTGACTCTGTTTCATCTATGTGTGAACTGCAACATCTGGACAGTATTCTTTTTGTTGACGCAGCGAAAGGTGAAAGAACAGGAGCTTGGTGCTCCCATATTTCGCATCAAGATTGAGCCATTTTCTCGACCAGGCCATTAGTAAAAACCTTAATGGAAGGGCTGCACAGAGGACATTTGGAAGATAAGGGCATTTTTCCTTTGATTCCTTTATAAACTTTGAATCTTTTAGAGTATCCTGTTTATGTCTTTACTAAGGGTCTGGAAAAGGGAAAAAGTAATAGAAAGCAGTTAACAGATAATGTTTTGGTTTATAAAGTATAAGCTGTTAAGGAAATATTGCAGAAATTATTTTGGCTGCCTTTTGTTCAAGAACCATAATTTCCCTGTGAGGATCTATGGGAGAGCTGAATAAACTAAAAGGAACAAAAACTGTAATTATCTAATCAGTATTTTACTTATATAAGTTGTCATAGAGAGGAATCACGATGTAGTTCAGTCCTCTGTAAGTGAAAGTCACGATCTTGCTCATCTTTTTCAGTAATTGGAGCTCCCACCCACATGTCCACATAAACAGTTGGCCTTGTTAAAGGAGACAGAAAGAAAAAATCCGTGGACATTCTTCCCACGGTCTTCACACCACAGGTTCACAGACACTAGGAAGAATAGACAAAAAGAGAAAACTAATGAACTGAGATAGACTGTATGGAGCAACAAGTCCATTTGCAAGTTTATTGCATATCAAACAGACCGAGAACACAAATTTGCCTTCCCCTAAGATCCCGTAATGCCGTGTGAACATTCACTTACTCGACAGCGTGGGGAGGATTCATTTATGCTGTGGAAATGAGGTGCAGTGAAGTTCTAAACGACTCTGGAAAGAGCTGCAGGACTTTTTTCCTTCTTCCAGTAGAGAATGGGGTAGATTTCTACATGGAAGGTCAGTTTTATTTCTCATTTTAATTGCTTTCACATTCTAGCTCACACACAAATGCTGACTCTACCCAGATTATTAAAAATAAATGAAAAGTGAGATCCTGTGCTATAGTGACTGAATGAAAAATTATCAAGATCGTCCAAATTCCAAGACAGGGGTTGGTCAAAACAGTCAAAGACAATTGAAACCCAAGGATTTAGATAGACTGATGTCATCAGGACGAAGCCGTATGCTCCTCTGTGTGCTGAGAGTCGATTTTCTGCTAGCAGTGCCTTTCCCAGCCACACGGCAGAAAAGTGCTCTGACTGCAATAATATAAAATGAGGTCTTAAAAACAGTTTTATGTTCATGCAGACAGTATTGAAAGAATAATAAAAGAAATTCTTTACAGGCCTACTTTATTCAAGCCCATTTTCACCTTCTATGGATGAAACTATGGCAACATGGTGTTGGTTTTACTGTTGTCCAGCTTGATTTAGTCTGGCATTGATTTCAAATTTGCGCTGAAGAGGTTAGCTGTGTAGAAATAAGGTATTATTAGTCAATTTTATTATCATATACCAATGATCACAGACAAAATACCCAAGTGAGATGCAAATCAATGACACATCCGGCGTTCTTAGCCACCTGCTGTTCACCCTGATGACACACGACTGCATCCCCAGGTTCACCACCAATCACATCCTGCAGTTTGCAGACCACACCACGGTGCTGGGCCTCATCAGACGACAACGACCTTGGATGGATGGTGAGATTGCTTTGATAATTAAAGCAAATAAACATACAGGAAGACAAAGTGTGATAAAGGAGCAAAGTTGCTCTCAAAACCTTTTATTTATTTAAGGGGTTAGTTTACAATTTTTCATATTTCTGTTTTTGTTACTTGCAACAATATAGGAAAATAACGAACTCCATATGATCTTTGCTATTCATTGAAACACATATAATGTGTTCAAAGTGTAAGAATACCTTTATGACACTGTATCATATTAGTTGAATACCTTAAATTAACCTGGCCTCTTTCTAAGCAATGACTAGGCCATTTTACACAGCACTGAATGTGAAATTGTTATAAGACTTAACCGCTAGTGTTAAAAAGCAAACTAAAGAATGATTTCATATATTTGCAGTGTCAGCTGACTCAGAGGGCCACTGTATGATTCCACAGCTATTGCTTGACTCCAGTTCTCATGGATCTCCAGGGAACACTTAGGCTGTCATATCTCATCTCATCACAGCCTGGTTGTCCCATATGTCTCTGAGGCAGGTGTCCTCCCCTCTGTCACCTTTGTCCCCCACAGCTTCCCTTCCTACCTGGAAACGAGAATATATTCCACACAGCAAGGCTTTATACCCAGCAGGGACGGTGGCTATAAATATATATATATGTACCACATATGAGACAAAAATTGTCTTTCTTTGGTGATTTCAGCATTTTGTGTTACTTACATGTATTGTTTATGTGTTCAATCATTTTACAAAAGAAAAGAACTAAAAAATAAGTCTCATAAAACTAAACAATGACTAACTCTGTGACCAAATTGCTTCCTTTAAATAAATCTAATTCAAACCCTTGGATGCCATCGTCAGATGCAGATATTTTATGCCTCCACAGAACCTTTCTTAATGCAGTTTTTTTTTTTTTTTTTTTTTTTCCTTTGACTGATAAATTAAAAGGCTGGTAAAGCAGGAGCCGAATGGTTTTCTGTTCTGAAAGGAGATGGTTTATTGGGTAAAGTTTTTTACCTGCTGGGAAGCTGTCAATATGTCAAAGTCCAGAAGACTTCCTTTGAGTTGTTGCTCTATTCCATTCAACCTGTTAGTGAACAAAAGGTCATGTTTGTGTATTTTGACATGGTGAATGTCTACTGATTGCTTTTAGTGTAGTGGAAACTCAATCACATAAACATTTCCAGTCTATAGTCCTTAAAGGTTTGGCCCACAGGATAAGTAATGATAATATTTTAAGCAATTTTCTATTTCCAAAATGTCCCCTCAGAGGATAGTCGCCATATTTCCTTTAATTTCCAAACTTGAAACCTTTTTAACATTCTGGGAGGCCAATCCTGGGACAGATGTTTGAGTTGGATGTCTGAGTGTGAACGTGACCTGGATATTGATCATAAGTGTGTGCCATTTAAGGTGAAAACGGCACTGACTGAAGATTTAAAAGCCTTTGTGCAGCAAAGCTGATGATTATTACAACTTTCTGTTTTAATAAAAAAAATCCCTTTTCAAATAATTTTACAGTCTTTACTGAATGCATTAGCAATGTTGCCTTATTGAATTTTACAGAGATGCTTAATCTTGTCAAATGATTTGATACATCCTTTTAAGGTTTTGGTTATAGTACAGTTTCTCCTAATAATCTTTAATTATCTGATAGACTGACATAAAGAATGCACATAAGTAAAGTAAAAGTAGGTTATAAATCCATCTTCTCCTGTTTATCCATCAGGGTCGTGTTGGGGCTGGTGCCTATTTCAAGCAGTTTATAAGGCGGAGTGCACCCAAGACACATTGCTGGTCCATCACAGGACAAAACAGAAACACACATCTAAGGACCATTCAGAAATAACAGTTAACCTAACAGTCATACTTTTTTGACTGTAGGAGGAAGCAGGAGTACAGTAAGAGTACCCACAGGGAGAACATGGAAACTTGTCGCAGAAAAACCCTAAGCAATGAATCGAACCCGGGAGCTTCTTGCTGCAAGGCAAGAGTTCCTGACACTGCTCCACTGTTTTAAAATGTATACGCCTTGTGGATTATACATTTGAAACAAATTTGTTATTATTTTTATCAGCCCCTTTTTTTTTCTTACAACCTTAAAGGGATCCAGGATTAGATGAACATTTTGGCCTAAATAT
This sequence comes from Cyprinodon brontotheroides, assembly GCA_018398635.1. Classification (NCBI taxonomy): domain Eukaryota; kingdom Metazoa; phylum Chordata; class Actinopteri; order Cyprinodontiformes; family Cyprinodontidae; genus Cyprinodon; species Cyprinodon brontotheroides. Next base: position 3,473,899 of record JAGKQL010000051.1, read on the forward strand.
GTTGCATTAGCTCTGGTTCATTAGCTTTACTAATATGTTTAATTACAACAATTTCCTTTACGACCTGTTACTAAGATACAGTCAGGTGTGTCTATTAATGTAAAATAAGGTAACTGCTCCATAACAGAGGTTTTCAAAGTCACTCCTCAGAATCCACTGCCTGCCTGCTTAGGTATTTCCCTACATTAAGAAACAGGCCTTTGCAGCCTTTAATGATGCTTGGCAGGAATACAATAATCAGCTGAAGCTGAAAGACATTTAAAACAGTAAAGGTGAGTCCTGTGTTTGAAAACCACTGCTGTATAATAATAGTTGGCTCTGACTGAAATTCTTACATACTAGGTGGGAATGAATGTCATATTGTAGATGAATAGTTTGTTCTCTACAAAGTTGATTGTGCTGACAAAAAAATCTCACAAAAATCATCAACAGAAATCAAATACATTTTTTTTCCATGGGGTCATCGGTCTCCACCCATGAGGAATTAGCAAATACTGGTGTTCTCTGGCTAATGCCAAGCATCCTGCATGGTGTTGGTACACAGATGGGGGTGTTAGCCCGTATTTGTGGAAGTCGGGCCCTCATACTATCCTCATGGAGTCAGTTTCTGACCACTTGTCCAGACGCATGCACATTTGAGGCCTGCTGGAGGTCATTTTGTAGAGCTCCTGCAATGCTCCTCCTGTTTCTCCTTGCACAAAGGCAGAGGTAGCATGCCACTGCTGGATTGTTGCCTTCCTACAGCCTCCTCGTAGCACCTCCAGCCTCTGGACACTATTCTGACAGACACACTTCTTTGCCACAGCTTGCATTAATGTGCCATCATGAGCTGCACTACCTGTGCCACCTCTGTGGGTTGTAGAGTCTGTCTCATGCAACCACAAGTGTGACAGCACTCATCAAAACATCAGCCAGAAAGCATAGGTACTGAGAAATGGTCTGTGGTCTTAGTTTTTGTTGCTAAGTAAGTGTAGGGCCACGAAGGAGGCTATATTAGACAATAAAACTGCTTCAGCAGGATCAGCTGAAGGCTTTTAACTACAGTTTGTGGACTTCCTGATAGTAAAGAATTACAATAGTCCAGCCTTGAAGTAACAAATGCATGGATCTAGTTTCTCAGCATCACCCCTGGACAGGAGATTTCTTAGTTTATATATATTCCGCATGGGATTTAAATGACAGGTCCTGACCGTAAAAGATAACACCAAGATTTTTTTTCACTTTATTATCTGAAATCAGTTTAATCTCATCCAAATGAAGTGACTGACTAATCAGCTTATTTTTCTTAAAGAAGTAGTAAGAATTAAGTTTTAAATATATAGAAATACTTACACATTTTTTTCATAGTTAAAATAATACAAATGCTGACCAGTAATATTAAGAATATGGAGATCTGACATTGATTTACAGACATCTAGAATGTTTGTTCTCGATGTAGAGAATGTGATTTTGTTTGAAATGGTCACTTAGGCAAAGAAAAAGTTTTCAGATATCAGGAATACATATTCAGTAAAACTAGTACGTATCAAATTGGCTTGCCATAGCCTGTTGTGACCGCCATAATATTACAGGATTATTTCTTGAATGGTAGTAGATTAATGTATCTATTTAATTGAAATCTAATCTATTTAGGCAAAAATGAAGTCTAAAAACGTTCTAATATATAGAACCTGTGCATCGTCTCATGCATTACTCCTCATGTTAATTCAGTCTTCTTTTACACAGTAAATACTAACTGGCTGGTTGCAGCCACGCTTTAGATGTTATCATCCCAATAAACAGTTATTAGTGGCTATTAGAGCCATAGAATGGCTTCAGATTGTGCCAGTAGGCTCAGTAGGTTTTTATCATCAAGTGAATCCTAACCCTAAACAAATTCCTTCTCTCCCGTGAAATTATTTAATCTATTTATGTGTAATCCAAAAATAATTTCAGTAGTTTTTTGTGTACTGTAAATATAACTAAATAAAAATAAAATGATTTGCATCTCGTTCATAATGAACAAACCAAAAACAAGCAATCTCATGCCCTGTCAGCTGAGTTGTAGAATCCTCTTCCTATAAAGATTTAATTCTCTTTGAAAAAGTGATGATAATTTTTTAATAAGATCCTCATCAAACGGACATGCAGTGTTTGTTTTAAAACGCAATGTGTGTAAAGTACCTAGTCAATAATATAATTTTTTTGTGCACAATTCTACGACAAAAATCGGACTAAATCAGGAAATAGAACAGATCTGATTGGCTGTAAGGAGAGCGGAGACAGAGGAGAAGAAAACCTGCTACCAACCAGGTCAGCTCTGGGGAGAATGTTACTACGTTGACTAAAACAGAGGTTAAGGAAACTCTCTTTGTCAGACTTTCCCTGTTTTCAGGTTTAGAAAACAGTTTTCGGTAAACCTGCTTCATGAAACGGACCCCAGTTATCAAAATGGGATTAAAAGTACATTTATAGTACGGTATATGGTTTAATGGACAAGAGGCACAAAGTGCTTTACTTTTTAACATTTTAGAAAATCTTTCCTTCCACTTCAGATTTTCATAGTGCTTTTCAATGTTAACTTACACAAAATTCCAGAGTAAAAGACTAAGGTTTGTGGCTGTAAGATGACAAGAAATGGAAGAAATGACGGTGAATATTTTTGCATGGCATTTTATGCATCTCATTTCCTTAACAAAGGTAGAGTAGTTGTAAATCTGTGATTTTTTAAATGTAAGGCAGTCCTGGCAAGATTTCCAAATACTTTTCTCAAGTTAGTACATATATTCCAGTTTGAGCTTTATTAAAACCAGGTTTGAGTGCCAAAACTCATTTCATATAAGCGCTCTGGGTTCCTGAATATCTAATTGCTCAACTCACATTTTTAAATATTGATTTTAAAAACAAAACCAACATTAAATGTTTAAAACACTTGGAGGAGATTCCTGGAAAAAGAATCAAAACTTAATTACTTCTAAGTAACATCTGCATCTTAGTTAAACTTTCATGCTAAGTGATCGTGCAATAGTGAAATCACTAAGCACTCAAAGGGTTTTATCTAGATGCAGAGTTCTAGTTAGCATCTTTAAGTTTGCCAGCCATTGGGAATCTTTATCTAATGGGCAACAGTAGATCTGAAATTTATTTCATAATGATCATAATGCATGAATTGCCTCTCAGCTTATAACTAAGTTGGGAGTGAAGTCACCGGTTGTGCATGACTACGTAATTTCTTCAACCACTAAATCGCTGCACATTGGGTTTAATGTGTATATGGCAACTATAGCTAGTTTGTTAACTCAGTTTGATTTGTGTTATTAGGCTTAAACCTCTCCTGTACTTATCCACGGATCTGTTTCTTCCCCATCTAGCTGTTTTCTTTATAAGTCAGCCTGAATAAACAGTACAGAGGGTTGTCCCTTGTAGCCTTGTGTTTGTGTCACATGCAGGACAACCTTATGCATATTGCTTTGGTACTCACTTGTAATGGGAAGTATCCATGTAAAGAGTGGTTGAAACAAACCAAAACATAATGACTTCTCATGGAAAGAGGCCATAACACTGTGGTGCTATCTGCAAGAACTCAAATAATTAAAAGCTATTTTTGCAGTCACATCAGCCACAGTTCGGTGCAGGTATAGTTACAGAGGCTGTGTGGCTCAAAAAAATGTTTCCACAGGCAAGAAGGGCAATAAAGTCAACTGCTAGACAGAAAAAAGTCCTGGTAATTTTCAACCCTGAACAATTTTAATACTGTAGAAACTCTCAACATTTGCACAACAACATAAAAACGACATTTATATTTCAAGTGAGATAAATTGGAGTTTAGTTACCCTTCAAATTGCAAAGAAATAGAGTGATGACATATATATATATATATATATATATAAGGGATATATATATATATATATATATATATATATATATATATATATATATATATATATATATATATATATATATATATATATATATACAGTGTTGGGAAAGTTCTCTTTCTACGTGAACTAGTT
>JAGKQL010000051.1:3482862-3508245 GCA_018398635.1 Cyprinodon brontotheroides
AAGTCATTTAGAATGTTTTTAGAGCATAAACAGTAGTGTATAGGATTTCCTAAAAGCACGCCAGTGCTGTCTAGAGGTCCTCTTTCTCACTTGTCACTGAAGTGGAGCTCTCTTGCTGAGGTGTGCCACCGTGGGAAGATAGTTGAGGCATTTATATTTGAGACACATGTCCTGTGTAATTCTGTTGCTCTCTGGAGGGAGCCCATGCTTGGGTTTGTGGTGGGTGGAAGCCTCATGGTTTCAGGTTTGGGATCTGTTGGGGGAGGAGTATTTCATCCTATGCTCTGTTTGGCTAGCTTGTTGGGATTCTGTTGGTCCTGTTTCTGGAAGGATGGGTTCAGGGTCATTGTAGATGGGGGTTTGGGGTATTGGCCAAGTTTACCAAGGCAAGGGAAGCACTCAACCCTCTTCTTGACTGGTTGCTTTCAATGGTTCACTCTTCTCCACCCCAGAGAAAGTGACCTTCCTGATAAGGGGGCTAGTAACCCTCTAGGATATTGTTAGCTTAGAGGGTTGGTGCAGATGTGCAAGTGATGTTACAGCATCAATTCTTGTGTGTCATTACATTATTTGTAAGGAGGGAACATGTAATTGTGACTCTGTGCCTTTGTGCATGTGCCTGCTTCCTTGTCAGGTCACACACCCTCATGTAGCTTAGATGTTTGGATCCAAGTTGATTGTTTGTTCCTGCTTTTCTGTTTATTCTGGTCTATCTCTCCCACAGGTGTAAAAGCAGACTCACAGAATGTTATCTTGTATTCTCTTTTATCCCTCTCTTCATTTTTATCATCTCTCTCTTCTAACATTTTGCTTTACCACTCTCCCTTTTTGTTGTTGTTTCCATTTCTGTGTCTATTGTGTCTGAAATAATCCCAAAATATATTCCAGTTAAGTTTTTTGCATATATACAAAAATTAATCAGACATCATAGTGAAAGTAATGCTGCTTTTGTTAAAGTTAATCTGTTTGGTAGATATCTTTCTTCTTTTATAGTGACCTCAGAACCTTGGACCTAATATTCAAGCCGACAGATCTAGACAATTTTCAAACACCTTAGACTTAGACAGACTTTATTGTCATTTTGTACACACAGGTTGTATACAAAACAAAATTTTGTTCAGTACAGCACTCAAGACATTTCCATTTCTTAAAATGCAGCCATGATAAAATGTAAACATGTTGATCAGATGTAAACATAAGACTGAGGTATGATTTAGTTTTCCAACATTCATTTATTTATAATTTTTTTCCCTGTTTTATTCAACATTCAGTCTAAACAAGCTTTATTAATACAAAATACAGCAAGTGGCTGGTTGTTAGCGGGGCTGATAACAGGATTCTTTGGTAAAGAGTTCAGTCTGATCCCAGATGAAGGGAAGAAATCAGAGAGGGAGATTGTCTACCACTTGTGGCTGTAGCGGCTTCCATAGTTCAGGACTATGACAAGCTGGTGCCAGCTGTCCGTAAGGCCAGCGTAAGGGAATATCCAGAGCCGAAGTTGAATCTGAACCAGGTTGATAGACCAGAAGATTAGAGAGGCAAAGAGGTCCCGAGGGAGAATCCAAGCTGAGGTCAATAGTGTTGCACCGATACAGATACCAGTATCGGCAGGTCCCCTTCCAGCACTAAAATGTTGGTATTGTATTGGCGAGTACCAACAAATGGGGCAGTGATACCATTTTGAGAGCCAAAAGTTTATTCAACTATCCTCACCCAGGCAATAAAAAGTTCTACTGGATTCACTTTTGTATTAGTATTTTTGCTGCTTCACAAAGATTCGACAAAGCCATGATGGCAATTATTTTACATCAAGTAGTAGTATGCAGTTATTTTATATATATACACACACATCCATTTCAAACAGATGGTATCAGCCAATACTGCACAGCCAGGTATCGGGTATCAGTATCGGGGCAAAAAATGGCATTGGTGCAGTAACACAGTCCAACACAATCCAGGATATCAGTCCAAAAACAAAGCTGAATGAGCAGTGTTATGATTTCATATTATATACCAATCCAGGTTGGATGCCATAATTATGTTGTGAATAACTTTTATATTCAATTCCCAGCCAGCTGGGAATTTATATTTCTGATACTTTAAGATATATATTGCCCTCCCCGGTAGGGGTGGTAAATATCTTACTTAATCAGATATTAATTTGGAGGCTAACACCATCGGCGTCGCCAGACCCCATTTACTGGGGCATGTGCCCCAGTATAAATGAGCTGTGCCCCAGTATAAATGAGCTGTGCCTATGAGGTAAGATCACTGTTAAAATAAACTTGTGCCAACAGTATTACATTTTTTTAATGCATCAATTTAGATAATTCCAACGGGAGGAGACGTATATTTCTACTCAAATGCTGGCAAGTGTGTTGGTAACTCCAAATTGAGGATGTAATAGTGCCCCCACGTCAGCGCATGTCACTCTATGAACTGCAGGTAAACTAATGAGCTGCTCTCAGCTGTTTTGGATGGGACACTGTGTGGCCACGACGCATTTTTAGTTCTGGTAACGTTTCTTACCTGTCAATTTTATTATTTTCCCAGTGAAACCACATGATTTATAGGCTACTAACTGAAAATTACTGCATTAGTTTGTAGATGGATATCAGGAAATTCTTCACACGAAGCAGAGACAGGGAAGCAGTGAAACAAGATGAGAGAGAGGGAGGTAAGGTCCGTAATGAATTAGTGATTTAAGCTAAAAGCAGTTACATTAGGAACGTTATAAGCAATATGATAGATATTTACATAATTGTAAATTTACGTTTTTAATGTTTGCTGTAAAGAATGAGAATGAAGGTGCTGGAGTAGGAAGAAAGGGAGGAGGAGAAGCGAGACTGACAGGAAAGAGACAGGTGAAGGACAGGAGAGACAGGTGAAGGACAGAAGAGACGGGTAGAAGGACAGGAGAGAGACAGGACCATGAAGGTGATGAGGGAGCAACAACCAGCTTCACAAACAAGAAGGGGACATTAGTGACTTAGGGAAAGCATGATGGTCCTAAGTAAAGTGAAGTTGTCCCACCATCCCCAGCACAAAATTTAGATAAAAAACGTTAATTTAATTCAAAATGGTTTGAGCTTTTCCTGGTTAAAAAGAAAGTCATGAAGGATATGCAGTGTGTTTTCAACTTGGCAGTAACATCATATTCTAACACTAACAGGTCATCCAGATCTCCCTCACCATCCCAGTCTACAGCTGTAGTTGTGAAAGGTCATTCAGTGTGTTGAGAAGGCTCCACACTTGGCTGAGGTGCACAATGGGACAAGACAGGCTCCATCATCTTGCTATTTTATCAGTTGAAAAGGAAAAACTTTCTAAGCTGAGTCACAAGTGATTGACCACTTTGCAAAAATGATAAATAGGAGGTACACTTTAATGCTCAAAAAATAAAAGAAAAACTTAGTTCAGGATGAGTTAAAATTTCCCCTGAACTAAAACTCTGTAACCTAGGAATTAATGATTACTTCAGAATGTGTATAAGGAAACTTTTTATTTGTCAAAGTTGTTGATGTCTTATTTTTTATAGCTGCAATGTTGAAAATGTTCATGTTTGTTAAAACAAATATGCTCTTATACTCATTAATATCTCAACTGGTAATTTTGGTAGGAATATATCAGGGTTGGGCAGTGTGCTTGTCTGTATTTACACCCACACCAGGGGTTCTCTTTGTCTCAGTGGCTCCAAAGCAAGGCAGGCTTTCATCCAGTCTGGCTCTATACATTCTGAAACTCAAGAGAAATATGTTGTAAAAAGTCTGTTTTGCAGCAGTTTGGTTCTGAAAGGTCACCATGATGACTTAACCTTGCTAATTCTGGAGATCTAGGTCTTTTGGGCCTGGGTCTCCATTTTGGGTTATCTGTAAAGCTGTTTAATCACCAAACTTGTATTCTTTTCTCTGGCCATCATTGGGAACACTGGTTGGAACCATGATCATGGCATATGGCACAACAGCAGACAAGGGCAAAGCAAAAACTTGAATATCCAAAGGCAGAAAACTCTGAATCAGAATCAGAATTAAAGAACAGTTACTTGAAAAGCTAGAGTTACCGTATTTTCACGACTATAAGGCACACATAAACGCTTTTTTTCCTCAAAATGTGCAAGCGGCGCCCTTTGGTGCGGTGTGCTCTATGTGTGTTGTTACTGCGACTTTTGAGACCACCTCATTGAGGAGATGATGAAAAGAGTGGCTGAGGGAGGTGAATGTAAGGAGACCAGGTGGTTTTATTCCACTCATCACCATCGCTGGTAATCTGTGACTCCATGCGTGCCCATCTCACAGCTGATGTGAAAACATGGGGAAACAAATTAAGCTGTGCTCGCTGTTATTCAACCGCTTGACATCGATGTGAACCGGAACCAGCAGGTGCAGCAGAAGCAGTGAGTTTACATGCAAAGTCAATGGTTGACGCCGCCATGATAGGCGCGAGCAAAAAGGTCCCGCAGTGCTTTTGAGTGTTTAAGCATCTGACGCGCCAGCCGCCGCTGCTGCTGCGCCGAGATGGAAAAATTGAAGTTTTGCTGCTGGACGCGCCGCGATCAACCAATCAGAGAAGCTGATCTGGGAGCTGACAGCGCAGACAGACACAGCGCTCTGATGACATATGATATTAAGTCAAATGAAAAGGGCTGGATGGATGAGGAGATGATGAAAGCGTGGCTGAGGCAGCAGTATGTAAGGAGACCATGTGTTTTTTCCACATGCATCACCATCGCTGTTAATCTGTGACTCCATGCGTGCCCATCTCACAGCCGATGTGAAAAAAGGTGAAACAAATGAACGCTGTGCTCGCTGTTATCCCGGGAGGTCTGACAAAGGAACTTCAACCGCTCGACATCGGTGTGAAGCGGCCGCTCAAAGTAAGGCTGCGAAGCGGCGTGGGAGCGATGGATGACAGACGGAGACCACAGTTTCATCGATAAGTGGAAGGCAGCGCCGCGTTACGCCACCGCTTGCGGATGGATTGTTGATGCTTGGACTAACGTGGTTCAGCTGGCTCTGTTGCTTTCAAGCCGAAAAGCCGCATTATTTCTGAGGAGCTGCGCTGCACGGAAAGTGACTCTGACAGCAGAACGGGAAACCTGGCATGTCTGATTTAACGTTAGGCTGTTTAATTCAGAAACAGAGGATGATGACTTTGATCAGGTCTTGATTAATACTTTGTAATAAATACATGAATAAAGCTACAATCATACTCAGTTTTGCTCCCGCTCTATTTTTCTACCTGAAAACTTAATTCAACAAGCAGCCTCTGGGCGGGTCTCCTCCTCCGCTTCACCATGGTGGCTGGTAAGGTGTTTTTTCATCTAAACACCCAAATCTTGCAGCTATATTTGCTGTGATCAGTGGGAATAAAGTAGTTTTAATATGCTTTTAAGTGAGAAAGTCCACCTGAAAACTTCATAATTGCAGTCAGTCTATCCAGATTACCTGCTTTCTGTCGGAGGCGCCAGACCCCACATACCAGCGGTGCATCGACAGTAGAAATCCTTTCATCAGCGCAGCCTCTGGCCGCGAGACGGCCTCCGGGTTCACATGCACGCGCTGGCAGGTGTTTTTCATCTAAATAATTTAAACTGCAGGCACCAGGATACCGGTAATAAAAGCGTTTAAACATATTCTGTCGGCAGGTTTCAGGATTTAAGTTAATTTAGGAGTGATCACAGCGCCTGTCGGTCTTCTCGTATGTGTCTGTCTCTCACAGCCAGCTCCCCAGGTTTGATTAATACTTTGTAATAAATACATGAATATGAAGCACAGTCATACTCAGTTTTGCTCCCGCTGTATTTTTTAAATACGCAGTAGAGGTATTTTAAAGGTAGTAGAGGACATGTACCGTGTATATAAAACTCCGCGCCCTATAGTCCGGTGTGCCTTATGTGTGTGTTAAATACATTAATGGCACACATAACTGAGACTGCCTTTAGGCACAGTACGTGCACCTTATGGTCGCAGTGGAAAATAGTTCTTTCTCACCAAACAGTTTGAATAATATGGCAAAGCGATGGTAGAGCAGTGACAAACAGCATAAATAGCAAAGGGAACCAGGTGGAAACGATAAGCATTAATAAGCCGCCGGGCCAGTTAGACAGGTGAACAAGAGTAAATGAAACTGCCAACCTTCAGCAGAATGACCAGGACATCTTTTTGCACTAAGAAACAATGCTGAGTAAAGAAAAGAAAAACAAAAAGAAAAAAAAATTAATCAAGCAGCTACAACAGCTATCTTCAGGTACTAAAATGCAATCCTATAGCAGGAATGTCCCTTTAGACTCTGAGGTTCACCTGGTTTCAGCACACTTCAGTCACAAAACCTCAACGAAACTGAGTGTCTCATTTCAAAAGCACAATGACTACATTTTAGGAGTACATTTCAGCAATACTACAAGAGCCTTTTCACTCCCCCTCCTGATTCTTAACTACCGCTACAAAAAGTTCACAATCACTGAAATAAATAATCATGCTGCAAAATCTCTTTTGATATGCTGTAAAGAAGCACCATGGGGAATAGAAGAAATTACAGAGGTGAGTCACACTATACTGAATTACCTCCCTAATGCATCAAAGTTATCCTGTACTGAGGATCACAAAATGGGCCTATAGCCCCAACATGAGCTACATCAGAGCTGTCAGGATTTAAACACACAGTAGTCTTTTGTCTACATTATTCTTAACTGTTTGCATATCAAATATCAAACTAATTACTTGTTGACCTGTTTGCAGTTATAGTGAGTATAAAATGAAACCTGGGCACAAACACAAGCTGCAGATGGTATTGTTTTATTAGCATTAAGGTATGACCAGTTTAACATAGCCATCTGAATGAATGGTGTATGCTCAGTTGGCATATTTGGCAAAAGTCTCACTGTGATTACCCAGAGCTTCTGTTTGATGGGGATGTTTTCCTAGCAAAAAAAAAGACTCTCCTGTGGAAATGATTCACTGTTTACAGTTTTCTGTGTTTGCATTTATATTCATATCACAGTGTTGGGCCCTTTACAAATGATGATTCTTCTTCTAACTCTTTTTACTCTTTGTCTTTTGGCACACTTAAATGTTTTGGATCTGTATTTGATTAAGAAAACATAAATACAAGATACAGTTATTGTAGTGACTGTTTTTTAATTTAATGGTCAACTATTGTTACACAGGAACATATTAGTTTGATTAGCCGTTTGTTTCCTAAGTTAAACTAGAATTTTAGTTTTGTACTGGTCATCTTTTATGGCAGATTTAAAACATTTGTGATCAAGGCAAAGGCAGGCATGCAACTTTCTGTAATAAGAGAGCAACACACATAAGCATGCATAAACATAATTTGTTATATCTTTAGTCCATCTCTGCCTATTCCATTTCCCAGTTTTCTCTCTCCTTTTCACTTTCTTTTTCTCTCCATTTTTTTCTCGTAATTTTTCATCTTCTGTTCCTTTTACACATCTTCCTGTTCCTCTTTTTTCTTCTCCACCATTCTTCTATGTTCCTTTTTCTTATAGTCTGTGTATTTTCTCAATTTCTCCCTAAAATGTTATTTTGAAAGTCTTAGTGTCAGGAATCCAGTTTGTTTGGTCTGTGTTTGTGTTTCCTTTCCTCCTCCACCAGCTGGTGCCCCGTCCTCATTGGGTCTCCCTGCACACCTCCAGCTCATTGCCTCATTACCTGTGGAGTGCTCTTAAGCTGCTGACTGCCACTACCTAGAGGCCAGAATGTTTGCCAGTACAGGGTATGCTAACCATGCTTAGTTTAGCAGAGTCTAACCTAAGTTTGTTTTGCCAATATACTGGGCACTAGTGATGCTGAGATGAAGCCTCATGAGGCATTGAACCGCTTGGCCAAATTGCTTCAACGACTCTTCACAGCTCATGAGGCTTCACGAGAACACATGTCAGCATCTACTGGTGGGAGTGCAGAACTACAGTTTGTAATAAAATCTGTGATTTTTTTTTTTGCAACTGTTTTTCTTTTTTTCCCCTTTTAAGTTCCCTTGAAATTATTAATGGTTGGTGTGTATAATAAAAATCTTTTGTAAGTTTTTTTAAGTGTAAAATTTCTAGAACAATAATTTAAGGCGTGCAACTGCTTTTTCTGCCATTTTAGTGAAATAAACTCCAAGCAGACAGTGACAGTGTTTGTGCAAATTGGGTAAAGATGAGCAAAAATGAAAGGTGTTAGTCATTTTATTCAAACATGATAGTTTTTCCAAGTTTTTTTGGTTTTAATCAGGTTGGAAGTTGTGTTCAACCAATCTTTTGGCTAAACCGACCTAATTTACCCAATCTATATTTTTACTCAGGCAAAACAATGCAAATTAGTCTCATCAGCCAAAATAATTAAGTTTAATCGCAACTTTCAAAAGAGAGAGACAGGTCTTGAACCATCAACCTCTAGAGTGGGAGCCTGACTCTTACAGCTGACGCCACCTATGTAGATAATCTGCACTAGGAGAAAATACTTCTTAACACTGACGTGTTAACGCAGGCTTTGTCCGGTGGTTTGTTCAAGATTTTGATCATTACATTGTTTATTCTAACCAAATAGGCAACTAGACTGGTTGTTTTTCCAACCAATCTATTATTAGAATCTATCCAAACTTTATCCAGCTGAGAGCATCTCTCCTCCAAACTCCCACATCTTGACTGACACTGAGGCTGCTTAGATGCCTTTCAAAATTTTATGCAGCTATTCTGAACCACTTTCATCAAGCGGTCACGTGGTTTCACGGTAACAAGGCTCTCGGACGCCGTCAATTTTGGCCCCTCCTCTAAATGAATCATGCCTCGACATGCGCTTCGGGGAAACGCCCCATACCATTACTCTTCAAAAGCCTCTGTCGCCTCATCTCATGACATCGCCTGCCGGTACCCCTTAGTCATGCTTAGTTTAGCAGAGTCTAACCTGAGTTTTGTTTGCCAGTTTTGGATTCTAGTCAAGCGGAGTTTTTCTGAGTCAAACTGGAGTTTTTTGTCAACTCCTGAGTCTTAACTTTGTTTTTTGTCTTTGCTCTCTCGGCAGGAAGTCATCCGGCAAACTGGATTTGTTCGGTCCTTCTCTCTCTGGAAGGTTCCACTGAGCTTCTAACTGAGCTGGGGTTCCAAACAGGAAGTTTGGATCCAATTTCCCCAAGAGGTCGTTTGAGCTTCACACCGAGCAAAGGTTTTATCTGCACCCCAGCCCGTTCTAGTACAGCAGGAAATCTGAGTGGCAGTCAGTTTCTCCATTCACCAAGGAACATCCGCAGTCTGAGTAACCCAGTCCGCCCAACACCAAACAAGACAATCTCTGGTACAATCTTCAGTCTGGATTCCATAAAGGACACCTTTTCCCGGAGAAGTGAGGCTGCAACCTTTTCCTCCTGTGCAAAACCTAAAATTCAAATTTCCCACTGAGCCTGAACTAACTGCTGTGTCTTCCCCTCACCTTCCAGTTCTGGTTGAGCAGTGTTCAGAGCAACACTGGGCTCATTTCATTCTACTCTGATCAGTACTTGAGTCATCACCATACTCTTAATAAACCTGTCAAACTTCTCCCTGGTCTATCTGTTTGGTCTTCTGCATCTTGGGGTCAGACCTTAGATAAAAATCATGACACTTAGAAAACATCCAGATCCATATCCACTCAAAATTATCCAAAATTAGCCATAACAATAAAACTTCATTCGAGAAATATTTACTTTTTATGTAAATACGGTGCAGTAAAAATACTGTAAGCAGTTTAGTTGTAATACATTTTAATAAAATTTTGTCACACAGATGTTGCCATGTTGTTCAAGCTGCAACACATTCTAGGAAGAGATATATGCTAGGTCCTGTAATGCATGGCCCAACACAGAAGCGCTACCTCCTCCAGACAAGACTCAGCAGTACATCTACAGTTTATGGACAAAGGACATTCTTTTGAGGACCAGAATGTTCACATTTTGGACAAAGACAACCTTAAACAGAGGGGGTGGACTCGAGTTCCAGCTTTCAAAAACCTACAATGCAGCGATTGAGATGATACCGTCCCGTTATCATCGCAGCCCCACCCCCTGTACAGGGGAGTGGAAGACCTCGTCTATTCAAGTGCCTTGAGATTACATGTGTTGTGAATTGGCTCTATAGAAATAAAATACATTAAATTGAATATAGTAAACGGTAGATTGCATACCAACCACATTTGTTTATTTCAACACCATCTCATGTAAACAGCTTATGAAAACTTTGAGGCACCGACTCAGTTTGGGATCGCCTACATTTACATCAGTCAAACATATGATAAAAAATAACTCTGATGTCAGCCTTCCTGTATTTACACTGTAGGTTCAAGTCCAGTAAGACTCACAGCATCATCAACCCAGCATGCATTGCACAGGTGAAAAAATGGCAACTTCCATAGGGGAAAAATGTAAGATATATAATTTTTTAACTCATTAGGAGTTTTTAAATATTACAAACTGCAATTTTGAAGTCAAAATTAAAAGGACAACATTTTTATGTAGTCTGATGCATTCAACTAGTAATGGATCCCTAATGTTTTCCTGATAATTCAACTAGAAAAAGAAGAAATAGCTCAATGAATGATTCCTCATTCTCTTTCCCATCTTTAATGGAATGAAGAAATAATTATCAATATAGGGGGGAAAAACTCCCCTAAATTGGAATGATACTACTTATTAATCTCAACAAGACACTCTTAAAAAAGATTCTGATTTTGACCAAAAAAAAAACAAAACATGAATGAGTTTTTATACCGCTGTACTAATGTAAAATAAAAATGCAAACACTCATATGTCAAGGGAAATCTTTGTACAACCTTTTATTTAGAACAACTGCAGTTTTTTCCCTTTGTTTGGTAATAGATTTTGGGGTGGCTGTGAAACAAACCCATTTGTCAATGTCACAGTTATGCCAGGAGTAAAGCACTCTGGACTGACTTATGAGCTTTGGGATCTGGTGGGAGGGACTCGGCCTGCAATTTCTCTGCCTAAAATCTTCCACCTCGAACGTTGGACAGTTAAGCTCAGGAGAGCCAAAGAATGTCACAGGTTTATGTCAAAGGAAAACAGAAATGACCAGCCTATAAACTGAAAAGGGCAACAAGCAACAACACTTCACCTGTGAGCTCTACTTAAAAAGTTTTTTTTCAATTTCATGGCAACTTTTCTATTAACTATATGAGAAAAAAAGAAGAAAGCAAAAAGAACTCAGCAAACATTTAGAAAAGGAGATAAAAAGGCCTCTCAAAGCAGCAGCTCAAATACAGAGAGTTAATTTCAATGCTCCGTACTTGTGATAGTGTAATGAGAATAAAAAAAGCTGAAAAAAACCAACCTAAAGAAGTCAAAACTACAGAAAAAATACAGTGACAACATTGTGGTGGAAGAAGTCAAAATAAAAATTGTATGAGAGGCAGTAATTTGGAGGAAACAGTACACACTGGCACCCTCTCAAGCGCTCTATGGTTTGGCTGGTCTATCTGTAATTAGCCACAGTGGTAAACGACTGCTACTCGGAGCAACTATGCTAGAAGCATTATTTAAATTATTAAACTCAGCAGTGCTTTTATGAAACATAGTGACTGAAAAATAGAAACAATGTGTGTTTTTTTTTTTTAAGTTGATTGTATATTTTATATTATTGTTAAACTGCAATGCAGTCATACATCTATCAAAAAGCTGCTCCAACTCTATAAGTGCTTCAGTATTTAGTTTTTTCCAACATAAACCGGATCCAAAATCTCCATAGTCAAATGCGACATGTAGAGATTGGGAAAGAAAGTTAAAGTAGACAAACATTGTTCATTTGGTAAAAGACAGAGGGGGAAAAAATAATTGTAAATTAATATAAAAATATTTATATTCTTATATTTAAATTTTTTCGGAGCGGGGGTGGACTGTGCCGGACACCTAATTACACCTGAGAACAACACGCCACATTTGAGCAGGCGCAGGGAGGATCGGGGTCTTTCTCACACCCCTGTTCTGCGGCTGCCGCCCGGAGTCTGGGACACTGGAGGAGGCGGGGGGCTGTCTGCGGAGGAGGCGGGACCGTCCCTGCGTTCACTGTGACACACTCAGACAAACTTGTTTCAAGGTATAAATCAACCTTAAGAGGGAAAAAAAATTTCTGGATGGAAGGAGAACTCAAATGAAGCCAAAGGGGGATTAAACTAATGACTAGAAAATAGAGAATGATAAAGACGAAACTAGAGAACTTAAGATAAATATGATGCCATGGGAAACATAACCTAAAGAGATCTGTAAACAATTAATGGCAAAATAACTAAATTAGAGCAAAGACTAAAGAATAATGAAAAGGAGAAAACTGACAAACCACCAAAAAGGAATAGTTGAAATAAGATGTAATTTAAAAGTGATATAAATATTAACAGCAAACCGAGAATTACATAAATCAAAGCCTCACTTAAAACCCAAAGTGAAAACTTGAACCAAAAACCCAGAACAGCAGAGGCCTGTACCAATGTAGTGGGATTACTTCCAGCCCATCCAGTTGAACCAATCTATAACAATGGAAATTAGGATCAGCAGTACCTGGAACCTGGTTATCAGCTAACTAACTCAGCTAACTAACCAGCTTCCACTGAACGTGAACACACACATATAAAGGGCCGGGTTCAAGCTAGCAGACCAACCACCAGCATGAGCGCAGAAGAGAGAGCGCCGTATTTCTCCTGTGAGGAACAAAAACTCATATTAAAAAAAATACGAAGAAGAAAAAAATCTCGATAAAAAAAAAAAAAAATCAAAAACTTTGGCAGTACGAAATTGACGGCAAATCACGTGCCAAAGGATTACTAACTACGTAAATGCATAAGTTACTCATCGTCATTTAACACAGCCATGCATCCCAATCACTGTCCAGCATATTAATAATGTCTTGGCCCCCAGATGTAACCCCCCAGGAGGGAACAGGACATGGGAACAGATAAAAATAAAACACTAAATATAATTTAGTTACTTAGACTTTTGAATTCAATAAGGTATGAGCTACAATAAAGCTGGAAGCTGATGTCACAATTGAATCATATTAATCGAAGTGATCAGTCTTAGTGAAATCATCCTCACACACACACACACACACACACACACACACACACACACACACACACACACACACACACATATATATATATATATATATATATATATATATATATATATATATATATATATATATATATATATATATATATGAAAGTTGTATAATAACTACCTGATTTTCATAATTAGAGAAATATGAATTTTTAAAGAAATCCAGCTATTGACATCCACTCACCTGGGATGGCATAAAATCCTTCTTTTTTACGATGTTCAGGCAAGTGGCCAGAAAATTAAATGAATTAATTCATCAACTGCATCAGGGCTCTGGACACTTGACTGACAGTGTGACAGACTGTATTTTTCCTGAGCCTCTCAGCAATCCTGCTGGTCACACAGCCAACACACAGTACTAGGATCTATATAAGTACAGGTCATGTACCATTTTACCATTTATTTTTATTAATTGCTTTAGTTAGTTAATTATACCAGAAACAAGTGAATGCTGAGTGTATGAGGGCATTATACAAGGGAAAAAAAAAAATATATATATATATAAAAAGTTGCTATGTCCGAATGTAGGAAAAAGAAAAATGAATAATTTGAAAACTATTCAATTCAATTAAATTTTTATTTTTTTTATTGTGATGTTTTTAAGTTCTATTTCTGCTCTGATTGAAATCAGGTGTTCAATGAAAGGGCATGGCATTTTCCCAAACAGCTGATTGGCTGCTCACTGGAGCGTTTTCTAGGATTTAGATCAATCCTAAAAGCTAGCCTGCTGTGGTGCAGGTTTATCTTAAGAGTACGTTACCATGGTTACTAGCCTTGCTAAGAATCAATCCAGCTTCATGGTAGTGGAAAGTCAGGGTTGAGGCTGAAGTAACCTGATATTCCTGCTACAGGCCTCGGATCATGACAATTCCTTCCCATTTCTGTATAAAGTGGCCACTAGTTTAGTTGAGTTTCACTAGTTTGGTCAAAATATTTTAAATGAAATATGTTTAAATTACAGTTTAATCATTTTTGTTTATGAATTCTTAGATTTTGAACAGAACTTGTCGTGAATTCATTCCATATGTGTGTAGTTAACAAATCATGTGACTTTGAATCACACCTCCATATGTTGTCCTAAAAGACAGTTAGTTTGCTGTATGTTCACAAAACAAAATATGACATTCTGAAAGTTATTTCATGCAGTGTTTACAAATATAATGATGCACTAGGTTAATAGCTTGGCATTGTGTGCACTCATTAAGTTTGCAAATTTGTATGCCTCTGTGTACTTTAATTTTTTTCTACTTATTCTTCATATTTTAATGATTCTTTGCCTTTTTTTCTATTTTTCTGTACACAGAACCCTTTAAAAGATTTCAGGGTTTAAAAAAAAGAGAAAAAGGTTGAAGATGATAGATTTAGGTTTCATCCATTGAAAATCTTTAGGTTCTCTGGCTTCAAGATAGGGTGACAAATACACTTTGAATATAATGAAGTCTCTCCTTAAAATAAGATCTTTGATTTCAGTAAAAGTACCTGTATAAATAAGGTTTAATAAAAAAGAATGAAGATTAGAAAATATGTAAAACCAAAAACAATGAAAGTGACATATAGAAGTTTATGAAGTGCAGAAGAGTAAAAAATAGTCTACTGTCAGATCAGACGACCTTAACAGTAGTAAAATCCAAATATGAGGCAGGCCTTTAATGCTGAAGCAGGCATAACTCAAAGGTGGTTTATTTTTAGAGGGAGATTTCATCAAAGAATGAAAAGTGTTGTGTCATGTAGCAAAAACAAAAATTATGATAAAGAAAAAAAAAAAAAAAGCCCTACAGCTGTTAGCTGTGAGAAGTAATTAATCAGTTTCTTAAAAATAAAAAAAAGTAAAGGAAAAGGCACAACAGCAAGGCATGATTAAAAAGGAGCTGTGTAATTTCTGATTTCAGGCAACACGCGGCGTGCAGCTGTGGATCAGGCTGTGGATCAGGCTGCGTCAGCAGCAGCACCAACACCGCGGTTTCAGCGAGGGTTCTTACAGCTGGTTGGAGACGCAGCTGCTACAGGGAAACTGAAATTCTGCCAAACCATGACAGACCCAGACTCTTCTTTGTGTTAGAGTAGAATTCACACTTCTGTTTGCAGACAAAGGGTCTTTTTACTGTTGTTTTATATTTTAGTTGGCTGTTATGTATCACAAAGTCACCTCTGGTTCAGTATCTTGCCCAGAGACAATTTGGGGCTGCAACAAATGGACTTGGAAAAGCCCGGAGTTATGGTTAGATAAATTCCACACCTCTTGACCCTCCGCTCTTCTATTACAAATAAATAGTTCAGTAAAAAAGCTAATTTTTTATTTGTTCTTATCTTTGCCATCAGCAGACAATGTCAGCCGTTGTTAACTGAACTTCATTTGAAATGATAGTGGCGGTGTTATGCATCCAACAGATAACACAATTCCTGACACTAAGCTAATGAAAATGAAACAAATGATCCAAAAACAAGGAAAAGGATTAATGTTTTTTAAAAAAATCTGTCAGTATTTAATGTGTCCTGTTTTGTCTAATTTACAAACTCTGTTTCTTCTATTACCAAAAAGTCTGTAATATGGTTCTTTTTGTGGTTTACAAAGATAATTAATGTTTCTTAAAGGGATCAAAGACTAGTTGAACAGGTTGGCTTTATAATTTTGCCATGCTCCTAATGTGCTTTGTGTGGTTTTTGTATCTCTGCTTCTTTCTGTATTTCTGCGTCTGTCTCTTTAAATACCAGTCGGCCTCGTCAGAAGGCCGCTCACACTGAGCCTGGTTCTGCTGGAGGTTTCTTCCTTATAAAGTTTTCCTGTTAAGAGTTTTCCTCTCCACTGTCGTTACATGCATGCTTGATGATGACTGTTGAGTCAGTGTTGAGTAAATGCAAGATGAAAAAAAATTTCTACTAATCTGACTGTATGATTTGAGATGACATGTGTTATGAATTGGTGCAATTCCAACAAAGCTAAAAACTAAACCACTGGAGTTTTTTTTTTCCAAGTTTGAAGACATTTCACTTTCCATCCAGAAAGCTTTCTCAATTTAAAATGTCGGGAGTAGCATGGAGCTCCAGGCTTAACAAAATCCTTGTCATTGCTTAGAAAAAAAGCAAATTTTTACCTTTTTTGGAATGACTATGCCCTGGATGACAGAGAATCTTCACCAGCAACTGGCGCAGTGTAAATAAACTGAATGTAATTGAAATGCATATGTATAAATTGATAATTACTTACAAAATTATACTTTGGTATGTTTTTCACCCATGGAGGTCTGCCTAACAGTTTTATATAAGCTGTTTTACAAGAGATATCGGTGAGAACAAAACATACGGGATCAGTTTATTTTCTGCTTTTTGCTAAATTAGCAAAAGCTAACATGAATAGCAGAAGCTAACAAGAAATCAAAATCTAGTTAGAAGATAACTAACAACTTGACAGTGGTGCATCCATTCTAATGTATCCTAGAAAATATTTTTGCCATGGTTTTAGTGAGCGGTCTGACCCACATGCAAGAATCACTCAGGAGACTCAAAAAAGGTTTAAGAATTATTTGTGAATATTGTTGTGAATTGCTGAAGCAATGGTTACAGACAGGCTTACTTGAGTGGTCAAGGTTTCTGCCAGGGGGGAGGGGGTCTGGGAAGTGGTCTGGGAGGATTAATAGGGGTAGATAAATCAGGAACATGAGAGGAAAAACCAGACAGTGCGAGTTAGTCAAAGAGGGAATAAGACCTGCAGCTGGGAGCAGGTTCCTCTTATACCCCTTAGCTGATGGGAAAAATTGCCTGCAACTGTCAACAATCAGCCGCAGATCGGCCCAGCCCGTAACTCTACCAATGACATCCGGCTGGAGACAAAAGTGGTGATGCTGTAAAAACTACAAAAAGAGACTGAAAGTGTTTCCAAACACAATGGATTGAATCATGATCCTTGCCTTAAAAGGCCTCAGTTGAGGACTGGAGCTTCTTAGCATAGCTCTCCATCTGGGTAAGCATCTCCAAGCAACAGCCACACAAACACCTTGACTAACTCTCCTCTCTTCCCCCGTTTGGTCCTCCACATCTTTATGATTTATATTGTGATTTCTATGTAGCCATCAATTTCAACATGCCCCCGCTTCAAACTAGAAAATGTTAGGACTCCAGTCTTTGTGGTCTGTGTTTTTGTGTGTTTATCTTCCTTCCTCCACCAGGAGGCGCCAAGTTCTGATTCTCCCTCCTCACACACACACCTGCAAGGGGTTACTTTCTGTTAACCGGGTGCTCTTAAGCTGCTGACTGCCCACCACCTGTTACGTGCCAGAGTTTTTGCCAGTTTTGGCTACTCTTGCCAAGCTGAGTTTTTTTGCTGAGTCAAACTGAGATTTTGTCAACCCTGAGTCTAAACATTGTTTTTTGTCTTTTGCCTCTCGGCAGGAAGTCATCCTGCAAACTGGATTTTTTGACCTTCTCACCCTGGAAGGATAAACTGAGCTTCAAACTGAGCTGAGGAAACTTACCCGAGAGGTCTGGATCCACTTTTCCCCGAGGAAACGTTTGAGCTTCTCACTGAGCAAGGGATTCATGTGCACAACAGTCCAAGTCCAGTTCAAGTACCGCAGGAAATCTGAGTGGCAGTCAGTCTCTTTCTCTGTTCATCTACAAGCAACCGCATTCTGGGTAACCCTGTCCACCCTCCACCATATGAGACAAACACCGGAACACATTCCTCACATACTGGAAGTCTAAGAGTCAACCTAATCTCTGGAAACGTGAGCTCTGCCAATCTTTTCTCCTCTTCAAGTTCGAAGAATCAATTCTCCCACTGAACCCTGAACTACTGTAACCGCAGCGTGTCTTCCCCTCACCTTTCAGTTCCGGCTTTTGAGCAGTGTTCAGAGCAACACTGAATCCAAAACTTCTCAATAAACCTGTTAAACTTTTTCCCTTGTCTCTCTGGACTGGTTTATCTGCATTTGGGTCCGAGCTCTTGATAAAATCATGACAGAAAAGTTTTTATCTTTGCTGTTTTGGCTGGATGGAGCTTTCGCCTAGAATTTGTCATTCAACCAGAATGCATTGCAGTTTAAACAACATGGTGACCTCTGCATGACAATATTTTGTATACATTTATTAAAACTAAACAGCCTGCAGTATTTTCAGTGTATTGTATCTACGGTACATTGAAAGTAAATATCTCTCTAATAAAGTCTATTGGTACAACTACGACATGGATCCGTTTAAAGTATTTTGCTGGATCCTTAATAATTTCTGTTTGTGAATTTAAAATCATCTGGCTCAGGTTTGATTGGTATAAAGTTGATTGATTTTAAACTAGGGCAGATCAAAGTACTTACACTACTAAAGAGTCCTTTCATCTTGCACAGATAAGAAGCTTTTTCTTGCATATAGTTACTCTATCATTATTAAAAGATAATTGTGTGCCAGGTGCAGTATCCTTGTAGAGCTAATCATTTGTGTAAAAGTTCTTATTTACTCTGTAAACTTTGATTGCTTTTTCCTTTGGGTAATAAAATGGTGCCAAAGAAAAGATTTAGTGGCAGGGGAAAGCATCTGCGGTGCTTGTGTAACTCAATGTAGTCAGATGAGTATTCTTTAATGAGAGAAAAATGTACAGGTGTGGAATATCTAGCATGAAATCAATAAATCCATACTTATTTCTTTTACACAACCATCACCAGCAGTGTCTGGTTGGCAGCCAATGCTTCACAACATGCGGTAACCAGTGAAGGATATGAGGAAGTACAAAACATAGAAGAATCTAATTGCTTACAATTGCTGTTGGGCAAAAAGTTGTATCTCTGTTTTTTGAAAAATTATTTTTCTTATGTAACTCAACTCTTCCAAAAAAAAAGTAGCATTCTTGATGCTATAAGGTTTCTTTGCAACAGCAGTGATAGTTACTTTCCCCCTTTTACCTTGTAAAAGTATTCTACTCCTTGGACTTTTCAACCTTTGCCACACTTTGAACAAAAAGATATAAAACTGTGATTTATGTTTAGAATCAACAATTGGGACACACTAATGAAGTGAAACGAAATATATTGAATATTTTATGCTTTTTTAACAATAAAAAAAGAAGAGGGGTACATGCAAAATTTATTGACCTCTCTACTCTGCAAATGCTCTCCAGAAGTTCAGTGAGGATCTCTGAATGATCCAATGTTCACATAAATGACTGGTGATAGAAAGAATCCAGAATATAATAAAGTCTTTGTATGAATGCACCTGCTCTGTGAGTATATCAGAGGTTTGTTTAAAGCAGAGGTCTTCAACAGGCGGTCCGCGACCCCTAGGGGGTCCTAGGGGTACTGCATGAGGGTGGCGAAAATTTTGGTTGATTAGACTTTTTTTTTTATATTCCTTCCTACAATTTTTTCCACCAATTGAAATGTCTTTAAATACACATTAACATGAATTCAACACACTGTATTAAACAGATAAATGGAGGCAGAAGATGTGCTTTCAGTCATCAATGCTCACATTCAGCTCACACACAGGAGCTCTTTCAAGCCGGGCACCATTTAATTCACAACACCTGTCCCATCAACCAGGAATCAGAAATGCTTTAATCATCCCAGGGAGAAATTGCTGTCATTACATTACTCCATCTGTTTTAGAGTCACAATAGGACCGGTTTAATAAAAACACAATTTTATACAATATATATAATTAGGGGGTTCCTGCTCCATCTCACCATCAGTTTGGGGGTCCTTGGCCTGGAAAACATTGAAGACCCCTGGTTTAAAGCAAAGAGAGCATTATGAAGAACAAGGAAAACACTAGGAAGGTCTGAGATATTGTTGTTGAGAAGTTAAAAGCTAGATTTGGATACATAAAGATTTCCCAAGCTCAAGCTCTTTTTCCTCCTTGAGTGTTCTGCTCTGTATCTTTGCTGTTCCTAGAACTGAACTTCTTCTGGACTGAGATGTCTGATGTAATTCCAGGGATCTGCCACTCCCCTAGTTTGGGGGTCACTCCCCAGAGTGCCCCAATGACCACAGGCAACACTCATGCCTTGACCTCCCAGGTTTTCTCCAACTCTTCTCTGAGCCCATGGTATTTCTCCAGTTTCTCATATTCTTTTTTCCTGATGTTGCAATCACTTGGTATTGCTATGGCAACCACAATGGCTTTCCTCTGCTTTTTGTCCACCACCACAATGTCCTTTTGGTTTGCCATTACCATTTGGTCCTTCTGTATCTGGAAGTCCCACAGGATCATTCTCTACCACCTTTGGAGGGTGTTTCCCACTTTGACCCTTGGGGTTTCCAGCCCATACTCTCGCACAGATGTTCCCTGTATGCTATTCCAGCCACTTGGTTATGGTGCTCCATGTAAGTTTTCCCTGCCAGCATCTTACACCCTGCAGTTATGTGCTGTTTTGTCTCAGGGGGCTCTTTGCACAGTCTACACCTGGGGTCTTGTCTGGTGTGGTAGATCTGGGCCTCTATTGCTCTGGTGCTTAGGGCCTGCTCCTGTGCAGCCATGATGAATGCCTCTGTGCTGTCCTTCACCCCGGCTTTGTCTAGCCATTGGTAGGATTTCCTGATATTTGCCACTTCAATTATGTTTTGGTGGTACATTCAGTGTGGGGGCTTAATCTCCCATGACAGAGTCATGTTCCCCATTGTTCCCCATTGTCTGAGAGACATTCACTCCAGCATTTATCTGTTGGAGCCTTGTCCTTGATGTACTTATGGATCTAGGATGTTTTCATCCTGTATAGTGGCTCTTACAGAGATTAGTCCTTGGCCTCCTTCCTTCACGGCTGGCGTACAGTCTCAGGGTGCTGGATTTGGGGGTGGGGGTGGGGGGGTATCCTCCGTCAGCTTTTCGTGCCTTAACATCTGTGGCCTGTACCTCCTTCTTTTGGCCAGCTTATTATTCCTGTAGGGTATCTGATTATTGGCAGAGTATAGCTATTTATTGTCTGAGAGTTATTTTTGCCATTGGGCTGGCTTCTTAGGACCTGCCTCACTCTTTGGAGGTATTTGGCCGTAGCCGCTTTCCTTGTCACCTCTTCGAGGTTGCAATTTGCTTGTGGGATTCTGAGGTACTTGTAACTGGCCTCAATGTGTTCTATTGCTCCTTCTGGGAGTGAGACCCCCTCTGTGTGGACTACCTTTCCTCTTTTAGTCACCATCCGACCACACTTCTCTAGTCTGAAAGACATCCCGATGTCTGTGCTGTAGATCCAAGTGATTAGATTAGATTAGATGAGTTTATTAATCTCACAGCAGAGAAATTTACTGGTCACATATTGGCATAGTAAAGAAGGTGCAAACAAGGAGGAAAAAGGTGCATTAAGAATAAACAAAATATATACAGTATATCAAGGTATATGCAGTATATCAAGATAAATAAGGATTAAGATGCAAGTGTACATGTATCACACACAATGGAAAACAAAATAAAAATAAGAAATAAAAAAAATAAATACAAGGGAGTAACACAGAGATTTGGATCAGTGAGTCGATGTCTCACTCAGTCTTAGCATACAGCTTGATGTCTTCCATGTAGAAGAGGTGGCACTTTTTTTCGATGGCACTTTTAAAAAAAGATTTTGTTGTTCTTTGTGACAATGACAACATTAAAGATAAAGAATAAAGATAAAGGTGACTGATAGTGACCCAGTTCCTGACTCGGTATCCGTAGCCAGGCTGAGGGGGTTCAGACCTATGCAGAACAGCAGTGGGCACAGCGCATCTCCTTGATATATGCCACATTTGATGGAGACTTCTGCAATTATCTTGCCATTGGCCTAAAGGGTGGTTTTCCACAACCTCATTTAGGTTGCAATGAAGGCTCTTGTAGTCATGTTGATGTTGTATAGCTCCAAGCATTCAGTGATCAATTTATGTGGCATTGAGTGGTAGGCTTTCTTGTAATCAATTCAGACAGTGCTCAGGTTAGTGTTTTGGGTTCTGGAGTCTCAAGCGACTATTCTGTCTACCAGGACTTGGTTTTGGCACCTCTGTTATTTTTACCGATTCCTCTCTGAGCTGTGCTCATGTATTGATTCATGTCCTCGCTTATCTTAGCATCCATTAACCTGGAGCTTCATGAGCTTCCACGTTGTGGAGAGGCAGGTTATTCATCGATAGTTGGATGGGACTGTACCCTTTGAGGAATCCTTCAGGATCAGGATTTTGCGCCATTCAAAAAGCCATTCAGGGTGGTTCCCATCTCTTAGCATAAGGTTAATTTGTTATGCCAAACGTTAATGGAGTGCACTGAGTTTCTTAAGCCAGTAGGTGTATACAAACATGTGGAAGAAGGTGCTCTGGTCAGATGAAACCAAAACCGAACTTTTTGGCAACAGAGCAAATTGTTATGTTTGGCGTAAAAGCAACACAACTCATTACCCAAAACACACTACCTCCACTGTCGAACATGGTAGTGAAAGAATTATGGTTTGGAACTGCTTTTATTTACAAGGGACAGTCAAGATGATTAAAACTGATGGGAAGATGGAGGATGCCAAATAAAGGACCATTTTGGAAGAAAACCTGCTGGAGCAAAATAACTGAGACTGGGATGGTCCGACAAGACAATGATCCAAAAATTAAAGCAAGATCTATAATGGAATGGTTGACAAATAAAGTAATCCAGGTGTAAGAATGGTCAAGTCAAAGTCCAGACCTGAAACCAATACAGAATCTTTGGAAAAAAACAGAAAACTGCTGTTTTTTCCACACAGAATCTTTCCTCTTTTTTTTGTTTTTTGTTAAAAACATTCAATATACCCCATAAATTTCAATCCACCTAACGATTGTTTCCCAAATCTTTGTTGATTCTTCAGAAAAATGTACAATGAAATCTAAAAAATCTGAAATCTTGAAATCTGGCAAAAGTTCAGAAGTTCAAGGGGGCGAATAATTTGGTAAATTAAAATTTTGCTATTACCATCGAGGTTTTCTGATGTGATGATTCAAATAGTGCATCAGGAAAAGCTGATGGAAATGCACCTAAATGATGGAGTCACAAAATTTAGACATTTCCAGTCATGTTTTTGCTCCAAATTCACAGGAAGAGTAAGATATTCCTCTGGCCTCCATCCTCAATCATTTCTGTCTCATTCAATTCTGATTACCCCAAAGTTTACATCTCATAACTTTTGTAACACATTCACAGTAAAACGTATAAATGTATTTAAGTACATGCTTGTCACAAAGGGGATAAGATTTTTCTTTGTAATTTGATTTTTCTAAACTAAGAGAAATGAAAATCTAAAACATAACTTTACATATGTCAGCATCTGAATGTGTTTATCAAGGGTTGACTGAATATCTGGAAAACATAGAAGCAATATAGTAAATAGCCTTAGTATGTGGGCATATAAACCATTGGTGCAAAATTTTGTTAACATGTTTTTTTTTCAAGTTTTATTTCTCATCTTATTTATTACAACTGCTAATTATTGATTTAAGTTTTAAGGCCAATTTCTCCTGTTTTCCTTTTATGAAATTGACCAAAAGGATTGTTTTTGCTTACAAAAAATAACATAACGTACCTTTTATTTAAAGATAACTTTTATTTAGATCTGTTTTACTGTTTTGAGTAGCATTGTGCACTGATACATTTACTTGTATTTGAGTAAATGTTCATATTGTGGGTTGTTTTGCTGCACCTTTAAAATAGATGACATCATCAGTTTAGAAAATTGTGGAAATATTAAGTAAGATAACATAAGAATTCGCTCAAATAGGTCTTCAATATGGACAAAGACCTTAAGCTGCCTAGCAATGTTTTGGAGAGATAAAGTAGATTACTATGAAAAACCAAAAGGCTTTCTACCAAATTCTACTAAGAAATTCTGTTTCACCTTCTGAGCTACAGAAAGTAACAACAATTTCACTAACAATTGGGTCAACTTGACTCAGGAAAATTTTTTTATCTAACCTAGTGTGAAGAAGTAAAAAATATTTCATTGTAAAGATGTGGTTCCATTCGAGTTGCACCTGAAATGTTGCAGTATTTTTTTTATTTTTATTTTTTTAACATTATTTGCATTTCTTTAAACTCATTACAGCCATATGGAACTCCATAAATAAGCAGCCTTAAGGAGTCGTCTGTACTCTGAATGACCCCTTCACAACTTGGAAAACTGCCGTCTTAGAGCAACAAAAGCAAAAGCTTGCCCCTTCTCAAAATGCTGCCGTATTCAAATCTCCATCAAGGTCAACCTTTTTCTGTTTTTCTTCTATTCTTTATCTCTGCTGGAGGAAATGTATTTTGTTGCTGTATTGTTTCTCAAAACACAGTTTGCACAGTGAGTGTCTGAACGCCGCAGTGACAGCTGATCCCCAAGGCGGCTTGAGTTAAAGATTAACGGCTGCTGAACCTCATAGCTAGAGGCACATTGTGCAAAGTGGAAATGTTTATTGCTTTGAATATTGATTGCTTGACAGCCAGTGATTTCTAAAGGCTTTGTGTGTGGTATTATAAACCATATTGTTTAATGGGCTGCTATGTGCTACACAGAGAGAAGAAAATCATCCCTACTTTAACCATCACATTTTAGCTGTGTTTCTATGCGAAGTGTGCAGGAAGTGTCTTTGCATATCCTTGCCTTTGTAATAACCAGATTTAGGAGGGACTGGACTTATTTAGAATAGCATGCTTTTTTTCTTCTTTAAAATATCCCAACCTGATTAAGATGAAAAAACATGAATGGTGATTATATTACACATCTTCAGAAAGCACATGGGTGGCAAGAAGAAAAACAATCTGGTCCTCCTGCTACTTTACAACTCCATGAGATGCCTGCAAGCTAAACCACTTTAATCACTTATTGTAATGCCATATAAATGACAAACTGATTTCACAGGGTTTTTGTACATTGCTCCTGGTGATGATGAACAACTGTTTTACAGAACTTGTGTCATTTACAAATGATCGAAAGTAGGAAACACTATTAATTAGATTTTCCTATGTACATTTCCAAAAGAGAAAAAAAACAAACAAACAAACCAGCAGTAATTATGGGCAAAAATATTATATTGATTTTGATGCTTTTTCTTTTATCAGGCAGGCATTATCATTGAATATATTAGCAAGGGAAACGTTTATTACTGGCTTAAAAATATTGTCCAATTCTCAAAAACAGAATATAAAAAAAAAAAAGTAACATGTAAATCCTTTATTGTCCAGCAATGGAGAAATGTGCCCTCTGCCCATCCTATTGGGGGCAGTGAGCTGCCATTGTACAGCACCCAGTTAGAAGTGTGGGGTTAAGGGTCTTGCTCAGGGACCCAGATGGGCAGTCTGTGGGGCTTGAACTCAGAACCTCTGGAACCAAAGCACAAT
>JAGKQL010000051.1:3528245-3568055 GCA_018398635.1 Cyprinodon brontotheroides
TGTTAGTGTAAAGACCAATCTTCTTTCAAAAGTATATATATTAATATATATGAATGAAGTACATATAATAAAAACTTATGAGTTGTTTTCCCTTTTATTAACTTATCATGAATCATACTTGTCATGTTGGTTTTAAATAAATGGGTGAAATAATGTCCAGATTGTTAGTGTAGATGCCAATCTTCTTTCAAAACTGTCAAACTTGCTGAAGTTCTTCCCCTCTTCTCAAGTAACAACTGTATTTTATTGAAAATGCATCCCAGAGAACAATAAAGTAAAAAAAGTACATAGAAAAAAAATTCCCATTATGGTTGCAAGCAAAAAACGTGTTTTCTAAATGAAAATCTGAAAAAAAAAATGCAATACAGAGATGAAACTCTCATCAAAAAAAGGTTTTGAGAGTAACCCCATATTCTAAATGTCTCGTTTCCAGATTGAGTTTCACGAAAAGCATTCTATTCACATTTTGTTTTACAGATAACATTCTCTTTACATCTGGGGCGGGCTTTCTTTTTATCTGCATATTCTTGTTAACTCTTCAGCAATCCCTCATACAGACCAGGTATAGTTCCAGGTCAGAGAAGTATAAGACTTAAATGCTACTTCTCCATGTTTGGTTCTAGTTCTGGCTGAATAGATTTAAAACTAGAATACCTAAGTGGTCTGGGAGGGTGATACACTGACAACAAATCTGTTGTGTATTGAGATAATGTAATTAACGGACGACTTTAAGGCGAGAACCTGGCTCATGTGTTCTACTTTCTTATTGCTATGAGAACATGAGCAGCAGTGATTTGGTCGGCTGCAGCTGTCTGATGGAATTTTTAGGTAAATCTATGAAGACTATGTTGCAGTAATCAAACCATTATGAATGTAAAATAAAGTAAAAGTGGTTTAAGTTTCTTAAATTAGTCCTTGAATCCTGGAAATCTTCAGGTAATAATAGTGAATACAGTGTTGCTATGCTTTTTTAAAATAACTGACCAGTAGATTCATATTTTGGTTAGGTAAACAGAAATAGATACAGTACAACTCAATGTAATTTAGTCTTTTATCAGCTATATATTTTTGCTTTGTTTTTAATAATAACTGAACATTATTGATTGCACATTGGAGAAATTTAGCCCAGCATTTAACCCATGCACTGGAAAAACGATCTAGAAATAAGTACAAATTTCTTAAATTAAGTGTACTTTACCCTTGATTTGAGTAGGTAAATGAGAGATTGTTTTGCCAATGGAATCAGTATTTTTACTCTCAAAAATAAGATAATTAGATAATATTCACTCTGAAATAAGACAATGCAATTGTGTTTTCTTATTTTAAATCTAAATTGTCATGTTCCATTGGCAAAATGTCTCTTTTATCTCCTCAATTCAAGCAAACAAATGCACTTTATTTTAAGAAAAAAAGGACTTATCAAGATTTTGATTTTTTACAGTGTGCCCTTTGGGGAGCAGTGGGCTGCCATTGTGTGGCGCCCGGGGAGCAGTGTGGGGATGAGGGTCTTGCTCAGGGACCCAGAGTGGAGGCTGTGGAGTTCGAACTGGCTACTTGCAACCTTCTCAGAGGACAACCCACTAGGCCAACACTGCCCAATCTCATAGTAAATCGGGCCAAAAAACTGAGATACCTTTTAATACAAAACTTGCTTTGGCACAATCTGTTTTTTTGTTTGTTCTTTTTTTATAGTTGTTGACGAGAAGGTTTGTATTCTTCATCTACAAAGTAGGAAACATTTGATACAGAGAGTCAGAAAACTGAAAACCTCTTAATAATAATTTACTAATTTCCTATTACCTTCAGCTGTTTGTTCTCTAATTAGATTTTTTCCTGAGCCGATAAAAAGAAAATAATTCAATATAAAATCTTTTTGCATTCAATGGTGAGAAAAGTCTTCTTTCAGCTTTTAAAAACCTCACATAAGCCAGAGATTAGCTGGAAAAAGGAAAGTAAAGCCAATACTTTTCTCACACCTGCAGCTCATACATCAGATTCACAGTCGGGCTATTTTGCTGCTGGAAGCATAAGATGAGACCATTATTTTGAAGAAGAGGCCTTATATGATGCCAGACAAATAAAGGAAAACAAACAATGCTGTAAAAATTACTGTTTTGCTGATATCACGGTGGGAATGTGCTCCTGCTCGTCTTATCCGTGTTAGGATCCAAATTGTTTGTGTGTGATAGAAGAAAATAAGTATTTTAAATCAAAGAAACAGACTAAAGAAAAACAGACTAAAGAGAGCTATAAAAAGTGTCTCAGTTGTGTTTACTTTGCAAAGGTTGACTATATGCACATTTAACACTAGTGAATGATGAGACACATGAACTTATACCTTCATTTTCTCTATTGCAGGGTGCATAGTCATGTCATTTCACTTTTCTTTTGGTTTACACACTAGTTACTCAATCTGGTTGCATACAACGATTTTATGAGAAATTACAGCATCCTGTGTCATGATCTTGGCACTGATGGTTGTTTTTTTCCTTTGCTCGTTGCTATCCTGTCTAATTGGTTCTATGGCTGATTAACGGTGATCATTTCCACCTGATTCTTCTGCTATTTATGTTGTGTGCTTGCCTTCCATCAGCGCCAGGTTATTTGAGCGTTTTGGTGAGACTAACTCTAGCTTTCTGAAGTCTGTTCTGTTTTCCTGATTGTGACCTGTTTCTGCCCAGTGGATCCTAAGTTTTGCCTTGCTACTGTCTGCTCTGTTTGTCTGATCTGTTCTGGACTGATTCCTGGATTCTACCGGCTTCTGAACCTGGACCTGTCTTCTGACTCTTTGACTTTGGATTTCCTATCTCTGCAGAGATCCATAAATTGTGGGGAACATCAAAGTGGCTGAACAATCCTGGACTTTGCGGCTCTTACGATGATTTTTCTTTGGAACTAATCTTAATTTTTTGCCCAGTTCTTCCTAGTAGGGAAGCCTTCAGGGGACTTTTGACACTCAGGCAAGGAGACCGGTCCATGATGTAGTATATTACCCCTTTAAAGCCCGATCCAAGAATAAAAACAAAACAGAAATTACTTTTTTTTGGTTTGAAGTCCTTATTTGGCCTTTTAACAAAATATGTAAAAAGAAAAAAGAAAATACATTTTTGATATTAATAATTTATTACTATGTAGATAAGTCGAGATTATTTTTTGTGTAGTCTTCTGCTGGCTGTTATCAGGTATATCTGATTGTGTACAATAGGATTTTTGAGCAAAGTTTTTACCATTAAATTATGCAAAAGGTGTCAGACGCAAAACATTTCAGGAACCGTATGTATCAAATATGATACATTTGGCATTACAGGGTTACTGACTTCCATCTGTTGTCTGCGGACTGTTCCTGGAATGAGGACGCTCTTATGGATGTATTTTTCTGTGGCCTTTGTGAAAGCATCAAGGATGAGCTTTTGACCTGCGACTACCTCCGGACTTTGTACCAGCTGGAGGACCTTGCCAACCAGATTGACCTTCGCCTCACTGAGCTTCGCAGGGAAAGGAGAGCACTGACGATGGCTTTTCCTCAACCTGCTCTTCACCCCGCCCCCTTTGCACCTACGTCGGGCCCTGGTCCGGCTCGGATGCCGGAGCAGCTGGGATGCATATTCCTCTCCAAGGAGGAGAGGGCTTGTCGCATCAAGTCTAATCTCTGTCTCTACTGTGGCAGTGATGGATATTTTCTCAGGTCTTTTCCTGCAAGGGGTTAATCTAGGTTGGGATGCACCAGATCCTCTGCCTCCCCAGCTCTCCTGTTACCAAAGACTAATGTGGTTACTTCCAGGCCCTAGATCCTCCAGTAACCTCAGCCCCAGAACCCCTGCAGCCTGATTATTTTTCTCCCCCTTCTTCTGAGTCTGGTCTGGTGGATTTTTTTTATGGGGATAGGGGAGACCTTTTTCCCTTCCGTTCACCTTCACCCATCCGATTCAGAGAGGGGGGGTCCTGCCTTAACGTAACCGAGCTTCAAAGGGATTTTACCTCTGCCACTTTATACAGCATATTTTAATCTAATGGAGGGAGATGACACTGATTTAACATTTGGAAATGGATACAATATGACTACTGGCCACTGACCCTTCCCTTCACACGCAACCCTGATAGATTTTCAAAATAAGACTCAGGGGACCCCTACAAAATAAAAGCCCCTACATTAAACTCATATTTTTTTCCCAGCAACCACTTTTTTAAAAATTAGACTTTAAGGGGCTTTTCAAAAAACACACCCCACAGCAAATTTCAAAATAAAAAAGCCTCCCATTGCCACTCTCATCTAGGGCCCTCACAACAGGGGGAAAAGAGTGGTTTAACAATTGGAAAGTCATTAAGTATCATTGCTGGGTCTGACCCCTTTCTCAACACACAACCCTGCTAGAGGTTTCAAAATAAGACTCCAGTGGCCCTACAAAATAAAAGCCTCTATATTATACACTGTGAATCAACTGATGCAAATGGCTCAGCATTATGACCCAAACTCCACAAGTGCTTTTGTTTCTATTAGGACTTCCTAGGGACCTTTTTTAAAAACACAACCAAGAGCTAAATTTCACAAATAAAAGTCTCCCATTTATACTTCTAATACAGCGTCTATTAGATAACATGGGAAACCAGTTATTTTCACATATTGAAATGGATTATATATCACTGCTGGGCATGACCCTTTCCTTGGACACACATCCATGGTAGACTTTCAAAATAAGACTATAGGGACTCTACAAAATAAAAGCCTCCTCCTTATGCACACTTATTCATTGTGCCATATGGTCCATATCTATGACCGAACTCAACCAATTTATTTAAATTACACTACCAAAACCTGTTGACAGCACGCCTTAATGCACGCCTTAATGAAGCTCTAACATTTCCACTGTACTACAGTAACCTCGTAAGCAGATGCTTTACTTCGGTCAACTTCCAGGTAAACAGATACTTTTGGACTTTTTCTTCTGGTTAATAAACTTTTAACTACCGTCTTTTCACCTACTTATAAGGCGCATATAAACTATATAAACTAAATAGTGCGGTGCTTCCTATGTGTGTTGTTACTGCGGACTTTTGAGACCACTATGCACCATGTAGAACTCCTCATCTCCTCAATGAGGAGATGATGAAAGAGTGGCTGAGGGAGTGTAAATGCATTGGGAAAACCAGGTGTTTTTTCCACTCATCACCATCTCTGTTAATCTGTGACTCCATGCATGCCCATCTCACAGCTGATGTGAAAAACATGGTGAAACAAATGAACGCTGTGCTTATTGCGGGAGATTCTGATAAAGGACCTTCAACCGATCGTCATCGGGTGTAAAACTCTCATAGAAGCAGTGAGTTTACATGCAAAGTCAATGGTTGACGCTGCATGTATAGGCACAGCAAAAGGTCCCGCAGCGCACGCTTTGAACAGCAGGCGCAGCGCTGCCGGAGCCGCTTAAGCATCTGACGCGCGTCAACGCCGTGCTGCTGCCCGAGATGGAAAAATTGAAGTTTTGCTGCTGGACAGCAAATATAGCTGCAAGGCAGAAAAGGATAGTGTAGCCCCCAACGCCAAGCATCAGACACACACTTTTGCACCGCAAGCAGGCAGAGCAGCAAAGCTGCTTCAGCCGCGCAGTCAGAAACTAACTGGGACAATCTAAGGATGATGACTTTGATGGTTTGATTAATACTTTGTAATAAATTTACTTGAATAAAGCAACAATCATTCATACTCAGTTTTGCTCCCCGCCTATTTTTCTACCTGAAAACTTAATTCAACAGCAGCCTTCTGGGCCGGTCGCCTCCTCGGTTCATCGCGGTGGCTGGCAGGTGTTTTTTCATCTAAATAATCTAAAAGGATGTAATAAAAGTGAACATATTCTCTTGTCAATAAACTGTTTTAGAGGAGCGATCACAGCCCTGTGTCATCAGCGATGTGTCACACGGCCAGCTCCCCAGATTTGAATAACACTTTGTAATAAATACACCTTGCAGCTATATTTGCTGTGATCAGTGGGAATAAAGTAGTTTTAATATGTTTTAAGTGAGAAAGTCCACCTGAAAACTTAATCATTGCAGTCAAGTTCATCCAGATTATCATCCTGCGCTCAGACCCACACATACCAGCGCCGCGTTGACAGTAGAAATCCCTTCAACAGCAGCCTCTGGCCGGCCGCGAGGAGTGCAGGCGCCAGGATAATAAAAGCGCAACATATTCTGCCGTCGCAGATTTCTGCATTTTAAGTTAATTTATGCGTCAATAACCTGTTTCAGAGGAGTGATCACAGCGCTCTGTCATCAGAGCGTGTATGTGTCTGTCTCACGGCTAGCTCCCAGGTTTGATTAATACTTTGTAATAAATACATGAATAAAGCACAGTCATACTCAGTTTTGCTCCCGCCTATTTTTAATATACGCAGTAGAGGTATTTAAAGGTAGTAGAGGACATGTACCTGTATATAAAAAACGCCGCCCTATAGTCCGGGCCTTTATGTGTGTGTTAAATACAGAAATGGCACAACATAACTGAGAGTGCGCCTTTTAGTACGGTGCGCCTTTATGGTCGTGAAAATACGATACAAATGTCTTGCTTTTAAGATGAGTGTGTTTCAGCCATTATTCTGCCAAATGATTCTACCCCTTCAAAATCTTCAGATGATTCTACTGTTTTCTGCTGTTTGAAGTTTCTGATTAGTTCCTATCACATTTTTATATGTTCTTCAGCTAATTTCTGCTTCTTTTCCTTGCAATTTCTTTAGCTAATTTTTCTTTTTTCATTCAGCATTAAAAAGCATTCCCACTTTGCTGTTTGTCCAAAACTGTTTTTTTCTAGTTTTGTTTATGTTCTGTTTGACCTCCTTTTGCATTAATTTCTGCATCAATAAGGTGTAGCACAGTGATCAGTAGCGTGAATTGTGTTGAAAAGCCATGTTAGAGTAAATGGGGCCTTAACTTTTATTCTAATACTTTAAAAACAAAACTTTTCCTAGGTAACTTATTAAAATTCAAATCCTCTTCTACCTCCCTGTGTTTCTTTGAAGTAAAAGCCCCCTGTGTCTGGCCTTAGACCCATAACTTAGCTGGTGGACAGAAAGCCTATTATCCTATTATTCTCTCTTTTTTTTATATGATTCCAACAGGTCAAATTATCAGACAGCAGAGGATTAATGTCAGCTATTATGCTAAGCTATATTTGTCCATAAATTCTGGGGAAACTCACTCATTACATAGACTATAGATGTAAAACTCATGTGACTTCTGCTTCTGAATTTAAACAATACAGAAGTTGTTGCCTTTATACCAGAGTCTTTGAAAGATGTTTTTTCAGACATTCGCTTCATCTAGGTGGCATTAAACTATCTTTCAATAATGATAATATAAAACACCTTGGTGTCATCTTTTTTAATCAGGACTTGACATTTACTAACTGTAAGTTATTTATTAAACTTTTTTTTTGTGTGTGCCTTATTTCACCTTAGAAATGTTTCAGAAATAAAAAATGGCTCATCCAAAGGTGAGACTGCAAAACTAGTTCAAGCAATTTTTACTTCAAGGCTGGATAATTGTTGTCCTTTATTAACAGGAAATTCACAAAATGCAGTTAAAAGCTTTCAGATTATCCAGCCAGAGTTCTGATAAATTTAAAGAGAGATTACACTTCTCCTGTTTTAGCTTTTCTTTATTGGCTTTCAGTTTAAACCAGAATAAAATTCAAAATCCTATCTCTCAAGTATAAAGTTCACCAGTTTTAGTCCGTGAGGCAGACACCCTGTCTACTTTTAAGGGTAGGCTTAAAACTTTCCTTTTTGATAAAGCTTATAGTTAGAGTGGCTCAGGTTATCCTTGTCTATCTCTGTAATTGTGCTGGTGTAGGCTTAGACTGCTAGAAGACATAGGTAACACTTTTCATCATTCTGTTTTATTTTACATCTATTCTCCATTTCTGCAGTATTTGTTAGTTCAATCTCTAATGTTATGCTCTCTCTGCTTCTTCTAATCATAGTAGCTTCATCATCTGTTCCTATCCGGCTTTGACACATACTGGAGAAATATATAGGCTGTGTTCATTAACAGCTTCCATTATAGATGATAGAGTCAGGCCTGTTTTTTTAATATTCAATCCTGTTTCTTTACTATGCATAACTATGGGCTCAGCTTTTACTGTGATTAACTGTATGTGTTCTCTTTCCTTTCTTTTGACCTGAAAACCTGCTTAGAGCTTGCCTGCTTAACTGTTCCTTTCCTACTGTAGACAGAGTCACCTACTGTTTGAAGCTAATTTAGTGTTATTTGAATTGGTATCTTTATTTCGAACATGCAAGAGAGAAAAAGAAAAAACAAACAAACAATAAAAAAATGTTTAAAAACATTAGAGATGGAAACAACAAAGAAGGTACCTTTCTTTCCTGAGTTAATATACCTCTATTACATGTGCCTTACCTTTTTAAATGGTAATTTCTAATGTTCATTTTCTATATCTACTTCCGTCTCTTTAAACCTCGAGTCTCAACAGATTGCCACTCTCACTGAGTCTGATTCCGCTGGACAATTTTATTATTAAAAGGGATTTTTTCCTCTCTTACTGCAGGCATTCTCAGTCTGAGGGATTGCTGTATAGTCAACGACACAATGCAAGAGAATATTTACGGTCTCTACATGCCCATCCAGGAGGGGCGAATACTGTAAAGTCAATGACTGAATACAATCAGCTGGTTTTACATTAAGCTGGAAAATTTTAACCAATCTGACTGGACGATCTGATTGAATAGTCTCTGTAAAAGACTTTGAGGTGACATTAATTGTTAACTGATGCTACATAAATAAACTAAATTTAATAGTCCTTTGAACCGTATAAAACTGTATAAAAATATTTATCAGTCATCTACATCGTGGCTCAACAGGCAACATAACGGAAACCAGGTTTCTCAGGTCTTGTCTCTGGCGCTGCAGACCCTTGGTGTGGCATTAAATCTAAATTTAAATTGCTAAGTATGATGATAAAAAGTCAATTAGTATTCTGTTACTAGGATATATTGACTATATGTCCTCCTGCAATGTTAAAATTTGAAGTTGTGGATTATGCCAGCACTGGACATGAATGTATTTCTAATGACTTTGCATTCAATTATTCTTGAAGTTAGTTTTCTGCAACCTTGTTGACCATCGGTAACAAATTCTGGGTTTTGCATAGAGAATTCATATGTTGTTTAGCAACACACGGAATAAGTGTAATATTATGATTTGGGCTTTAAGCTTACCAAAATATAATAGGTGCTAATATGAAATTTTAAAAGCTTATCTTAACTGTTTCAAATTTACCTTAGGTAACTTTGGGTCTCAATGTCTATTCAGACCAAATGATTCATATTTTATACATACAATAATAATGGAAGTTTCTTTTGCTTTTGACAGAACCCAGTTATAAACACTTTGGCAGTATTGATAAAGGTTGAGGCTGTATACAGATGATCCTTTGCTTTAAAGAGAGCCAAATAACTGAGTCCAGAAAAAGAGAATTTCTGTAATGGTTTTCCAGGTATATACACCAACAACAAGCTGGAAGAGTCATATATTCCATCTCAGCTGAAAATGTATTTAGAGCTTCATGCAGGAACCAGAGCCAGGGGGTGTGGGGGGGAGACATCGGACATCTGGTGGTGATAGCTCAGCCTGCTGTTGCTTCATCCTGGACAGGGACTGACAGAGAAAATGCATGTGTGATCCAAAAAATGTTTGCAGCTGTGCCTAGAACATTATGAAGAACATGGCAATTAGCCTCAGACTGTTTTTTTCTTCTGACAGTATGATACATGAGCACAAAGAACAGCTTCCCTGTAAATGCAACTATAATCATTAATTATATTCAAAAATAGATATGCAGCATCGCATGTTGACATCAAGCTGAACTTTTCATTTCTGTCGTTGTTCTGTCTAGTTTTCTGACCCACATAAGCTGAGGACTCCAAGGAGAAGGTGGAATGAAAGTGAAAATAGGTTTATTGAACAAAGCAGTATATTGATGAAGATGCAGCTTGGAGACATGGAGCGGGAAGGACCAGGAAACTCTGTGAGGAGAGACAGCATGAGGAGGTTGTTTGCAGAGATGGGAAGTAACGAAGTACAAATACTTTGTTACTGTACTCAAGTAGATTTTTCTGATATTTTTACTTTACTTTTACTACTTATTTTTATGGCGACTTTTTTACTTCTACTCCTTACATTTTACACAAATATCTGTACTTTCTACTCCTTACATTTTAAAAATTGGCTCGTTACTTTTAGTTTTTGAATCATTTCAATGGAGTTACGTTATTATTTTTTTTCACGCCATCAATACCAAATTCAATCTAATTGGATGGGAATCTACGTTGCATTTGACGCACCACTACAAGATGAATCGACAGATTACCGGCGGTATTCATTGGCGGCAAATCATTGCAGCTGGTGGCGGTGGCGCTAGCATAGTAGCATGGACCAGACGAGTTGATTGAAAATGAACAAAACGAGATTCTAGTCCTATTGGCAGACATCCATTTAAAAATGTAGGCAACGGCATGAGAAAAAGTGGTTTCTACTTTTACTTTTTATACTTTAAGTAAATTTACAAGCCTGTACTTTGTTACTTTTACTTGAGTAAAAGAAGTTTAATCAGTACTTCCACTTTCTACCAGACTATTTTTTTTAACACAAGTATCTGTACTTTTACCTCAATACGGAAAGTGAGTACTTTTGCCATCTCTGTTGATGAGAGACAGATATGGGGAGGTAACAGCAAAAAACCCTAAGAAACAGTTCTCTGATCAGGATCAATGCAATTAAACCAAAACTATACATCTAAAAATAAACAAGGGTTGCAGGGTACTGGAAGAATTAAATTCCTTCACAAAAAATTGCAAGGCCACTAATCTAAACCATATATTTGCCATCTCTGGTTGTTTGAGAAGGACTGGGACATGGAAATGAATGAACTAGTCTTACTGAAGGTGGAGGATGAGGTTTCTGAGATGGTTCGGCCAATGGCCTTTGCAGATGATCAGCGGGGAAGACGAAGGAGCAGCATTTACCAGTTGTAGGAAGTTTGACAAAGTTTAGCCTGAAAGTTTACATGTCAGTCTGGCATAGGAGTCCAGGAGACCAAAGCCCCAGAGGGAGAGCCAGGAAGTCATGACTCTGCAACAACAAGCCTGTGAAGTACTGTTGAACTGCTCCTCTTATACAAGGAGATGATGAGGTGATGAGATCCACCTGGCTGGGAGCAGCAGGTGGAAGGAAACCAAACTGGACCGCAACAACCAACCAGCGA
This sequence comes from Cyprinodon brontotheroides, assembly GCA_018398635.1. Classification (NCBI taxonomy): domain Eukaryota; kingdom Metazoa; phylum Chordata; class Actinopteri; order Cyprinodontiformes; family Cyprinodontidae; genus Cyprinodon; species Cyprinodon brontotheroides. Next base: position 3,539,518 of record JAGKQL010000051.1, read on the forward strand.
AAACTGGAACAAGATCCTGACAGTTTCTGACTATAGTAGGCCAAATAATACTGTCAAAAACCACTTGCTAAATGCCAGAATAGTGAGGAATGATTTTCAACTTCTTCTTTAGAAGTGCAGGATATTCAGTTATAGATGATGCATTTTGCAATGTTTGAAAGAAAGAGTTGTGAAAGAGTTTTGATAGCTGTCAGCTTAATATGTTTTTTCTTCAGCTTTTTAAAAAAGCCAATTCCCCTGTGATTGCTTGGTATACACACCAGCAGCCTAAATATCTGCAAGTCTAAGAGGTTACTGCTTACAGGTGGATGAATTTATTTTGGAAGGGGTATCAATAATTATCAACAAACCAAGGGAAGATTTATTTTAATGCATTTTCATTGTTGAGATGAATTCTAGTGATTCTTTTTTTAGAAATATTTTCCTAGTCTGATTTTAAATACAAATGTAAAAATTTACTACATTATTTTAATCGAAATCCCTCAGTAAGGATCATGTTTGGTTAAAGATAATATCAACAGGAATGTCTTTGTGCCAATGACGGTATTGTGTTATTCATGACTGAAGGTTAAATAAGGAACTGCCTGATGAAAATCAGTGAAATTATGTTGACATAGAGGAATTCCAGCTCGGGCATACATGAACACAGACAACACATGAGCAGTTACATGTTATGTAAGCAAATATGCACTCTGGCAGAGATCTCCCACCCAGAGGCCTTGCATTGTCCCTAAGGATTAGCCTTCCTGTCACACTTACGAAGCGTTCTTTTCAAAATGAAACCACCCTGAATTACAATCACGCTGTGCTTTTCTTTGCATCCCTTTCTCTGCCCTTGACTCTGTGACTGGCCCAATCTACGAGAGGTTTTGTGAGGAGACCAGTAGGCGTGTGTGAGTAATGGTAAAGAAAGAAATGTTTGAACACCAGATTAAACATAAGCACATAAATAATCGTTGGGACTCGCTGACAATCGTTTGGCATGCAGTTCAGCTGAGGGCTGATGGGCTTGGACGCTCTACCGATGGAGTGTTTTTTCAAAGAATCAAGCTTTAGCTCTTATCTCTTTGGCCTGATGCTCTGAACTCCATTGCTGCCATTGGTGATTTTCATACAAACACATTGGCAGACCGTGTACTGATAGTTGTCACTTTTTTTTTCCTCCTGTGAATGATGGGAGCCGAAGCAGCAAAGCTTCAGTGGAGGCCGTAAAGCTGTGCATGGATTCAGGAAAATGAAGTAAAACAGCCAGAGGATAAAACTGTGGAAAAGCTTAGCTGAATGTCTCCTACAAATGCAGCACAGACAGGTGGAAAATTTATGGAAAACCCAACATAAAAGGTACTGGAAGTGAGGCTGTCAGAGCAGCTTTAGCCTGCCTCGGCTTTAACTTTTAGAGAGTGTTGAGCTGAACTGGAAAGATGGAAAAGCACGCTCACTTCAGATATATGCTTACTTGGCATATTGATAATGTTGAAGAATGCTCCATAGTACCTATTTACATAATATCCAGGAGTTAAATGGGTTTAAATCGAGTTTCCTGCAAGCACACAAGACAACCGGTGGTCATTAGGGCACTGTCATCTAGTGTTACTGTTTAGGTAAGAACTTGTACATACATTGAAAACTAAAAAAAACAGTTAAATTCATAAAAGTTCTGCATAAAGTGTCAGTCTAAACTGTGGCAGCAATAGAGAGCACACGAAAACAACCTCTGTCTGATGTACGATGGTTTTATTTGATATAAAGTGAGTCCTGGAAATTAGAAGGGAAGGGAGGAGGGGAAGATTCTGTAGGTGGAAAATCTATAGTAGTTGTTTCTTAGTCTTTTTGGTTAAATAATGATGAATCCCTGAGGAGTTGAATCTGTGTTCTGCTGCGTTTGAGATTAACAGAGCGCAACATGGTATTAGTGTCCTTTTTCAAAGAGATTTTTCCAGGTAGATCCTATTCTGGGAGTTGGAATGAAGGAAGGCAGACAGGCAGCTGAGCAGTTTGCAGGAAGTGGAGCGAGAACTAGTGAGGGACTAGGGAAGATCTTTGCTGCAAAGGAGGTAAGATCTCCACAAGGTGATAAAACTAGAAGGTTCATCACATTGGGGCTTGGGAAGTAAAATGCAAAGACAAACCAATGGAGTAACAGCATACAGGTGTATAATCAAACCTGAAGAGGGAACTGATTACAGAAATATGGAGTTTATTTTGTTCACTAACTGATGTAAGCAAAGAATCTGTGTTGTAACTGGAAATGTGAAAAAAAGTTTTGTGTTTTTAATGGAAATTTGGAAAAAAAAAAAAAAATGCATTGTAGAAAAGAAAATTTGAAAAACTTCTTTATTAAAGGTTTTCAGAGTAACTCTGTTGTTGTTAATAAATTTTAAATGACTTTCTGTCCATGTTTTTTATTTTTTCAACATTTTTATTTTCAGATTTTAATGTTCTCAAAATTTTTATTTCAAATTTCTGTTTTTCAGATTGAGTTTTACACATTGCATTATTTTCAAATGGTGTTTTACATACCAGGTTTTCTTCACTTCTCCTCCTTTGGATGATCTAAGAACCAATTTCATTGGTCTACATCAGGGGTGGGCAATTCCAGTTCCTGGGGGCCGGTATCCAGCAACTTTTAGATCTATCCTTTGTCCAACACACCTGAATCAAATGGCTGAGTTACCTCCTCAGTATGCAGTCAGTTCCTGCAGAGTCCTCCCAATTATCTGAGTACTTGATTCAGGTGTGTTGAACCAAAGGCACATCTAAAAGATGCAGGATACCGGCCCCCAGGAACTGGAATTGCCAACCCCTGGTCTACATGGACATTTGCAAAATTTGACTGATCAAAAGTGAGCGTTTGAAATAGGCTTGAAGTTTGTATTGAGCTTCTGTTTGGCTTTAAGAGAATGTGACTTTATCACATCAGTGATTAGATCAGATCCAATTGGTGTTGGTCTTTGTGTGGTTCTTGCCGGCTAGATCTCTGTCTGACTTGCTACCTTCTGCGTCTGATGTTCGGAGCACGTAAGTAACTGAAACTTTCAGAATAAGACCAGCTTTCAGCGCCTGCAGTGTGTAGTGCATGATGGGAAAACACCCTCCTATCACCAGTGAGTGGACAGATGGTTGGATCTAAGTGTTGTTTGTAAAAGCACCCCTATATGCCCTCTGCACCCTTCAAATATTATTTTGTTCTAAATATACATAAATAAAAATGTAATAATTAATGAAGTATTAGCTCTTTATAAGCTTATCAGGCTGTTTGGATGGGGGATATTTATTGTGGTGAATGTTACACATATAAATAAAATGCAAAATCTTCTTCAGAGCCTTTTAAATCATCTTATGACTTGTCTCAGGTTTTCTGAACCAAGGACAAATCTAAAAGCATCATTGAAAATCTTTTTGCAGTGACATAATGAACCACATTACATATCTCAAGGTAACAGTGGGCTCTTTTAACCTGTAAATAAACCCAAATCTTAATTGCATTTGCTAAGAAAAGCTATTATTCATTATTCACCAAAGGGATAGAAACAAAAACAGTTATAATGAATCCATCGAAGCGAAAAAAACAAACACACATAAAGTGCAGAGTGTGCTGTTTTATAATCATAAACATAACAACTGCACACATGGACACAGGCACACACCTCATTACACTTTACATAACATAATAACACGAAGAAAGGAGGATATGCTCTCCAAATCTGTGACTAATATAAAGACAGAACAATTTTTTTTCCTAATCAAATTCACGTCTTCATTTCTTCACCACTGCTGTTTCTCATCATGTTTAACCAGCAGGCTCCAACTTAGCAAGTGAGAAATCTTCGACCACTTGCACATAGGAGAGAAGGCCAGAGACGTCTGCTCTAAATTAGTTTGTCCCTCTCCTCTCTTTTATAATTACAGATACTCACAGGCATATTGTGCTGAAGTACCTACATGATCAAAGCAATTGTTTTTCATCTCGAGATGTTGTAATAACTTTTTGTTATGGAATGTCAATAATAAATACCTGCTTCTCAATGGTGCATGACTCACTCTTATATTTTCACTCTGGGAGTCTTCAGCCTCTCTTATTTTTCTTAATAGCGTTCCATAAATGAAAATCTAAGCCGAGGATAAAGAGTAGAGGCAGGCAGAGGTTAAAAAGTTCTCAGACTTTTATCCAATCTTTTCCAAAGCTCAAAGAAATGTACAGTGAGCAAATAACCTACAAATATTAGGTCATCATTTGTACAGTCGGAAACATTTATGACTGTATCTAACTAATGATTAAGGCCTTCCATAAAGAGAGGAAAAGGTGAAAACCTTTACATTTTTTTTTAAATACGTATTTGAAAGAAATGCAGATAGATTGCTTGAAAGTCTAGACCGTGTTGCTGTAAGAAAAGAAAAAATTATATGCCTCTTCGATTATCTTCAGTGTTTGGTTTAAATGCAAGGTCTATTGGAGACGGCTTCAAGAGAGTCCAAAGATGACTCTTTGACTTTTCAGGGTGGCTCTTATTAACTTTGGCTAAAGAAAATACAGAACAATCGATGATTTTAAACATAGATATAATAAACACTCCAGGTATTTTTCCCATCGCAGAACTGTTCTGAATTTCTGGATAGCATCTTTAAAAAGTTTCTACAGGTGATTCCCATTTTGACCAATACCAACTTTTTTCAAAGCAGTTGTTTTAAGGTCACAACACTTCTCTAATACTCCAGCCATAATATTGACTTAGATTAACCTGAATGTGTTCAAAAAAATTCACAATGCAAACCCAATGAGGTAAATTAATTCTGTAATAATATTTTATTGAATAATTTACTTAAATCATAAACCAATAACCACATATCTAATTGATTCTTAATCTTCTGTGATTGTTCCTGAAGGAATATTTAAAGGTACAATGTGTAATGATTACAGGGATTTACTGACATAAATGCAATATTGTGGAGTAAACATTTTTGAGGTATGTCTGTTCTTAGCCTCACAGGTTCCAATCGAAGATCATGAGAGATAAGAATGAGTTAAAAAGCCTCCCTCATGGCATAAAGAGGAGGACTGCTGTTTAAGATGAGATCAATCTGGCCAGTGAAAGATATATTAACCTAACAGGGAATGGCTTTGATGAACCCAAGTTGTTTTGCTGCAATGTTCAAGTCTGAGGAAGTTCTTTATGCAGGGGGTGGGTTGGTTCCCATGGAGGGAGTGTGTGTGTTGGAACATTGTAAGGTAAAAATGTATGTGCCGTGGATGCCTCAGTCAGAGCCCTATCTCTCCATCTGAGGACATTAAATTGATTTCAACCTTATTTCTTACAAGACATGCCTCTGTCTCAGTTTCCTAACTTCACAAAAATATTATCTACATGTATTTTATTTATTGTTACCTATAAACTGAAAGTTTCAATCTTTATCTTTACCTTGCATTGAAAAATTGCTATTTATAATTGCAAAGGAGTGAGTTTGCATTTATGGAGGCAGACATCTTTTGCACTACAGCAGCGCAGAGCTGAATAAATAGTGACTATGGGGATCACCATTACGCTGTAATGGGACAGAGGCAAGTTAAGCCTATATGCAATCCTACACAGACTCATAACAACTGGCATCCGCCCAGTTATTATAAATACCCGCTGTTAGCTCAGGAAGAGAGCTGAGGAGCAAAGCAGTAGCTCGAAGAATCCTCAACTGCTATCTTGCATGTTTTGATTCTTCTCACTGGAGGTACTTTCTACTACCTCAGCCTGTCCAAGTCCTGCATATGGTGCTAGTGAGCTACCATTTGACCCAGGCATGTTTAAAAAGAGAGAAAACTAAAACATCCAAGATATCTGATCTTAAGGATGAACTTTGACTTATGCCCAATAGCATTTCAAGAAAGCAAAACAGCAAAGCTAAGCTGAGAAAAAAGGAACAAGTAACAACTAGCTTCCTAGCTGTTGACTTTGAGATGTAGTTGATTGAAAGTTAGAAGTATACCTCCTTTACCCAGGTAAGGTAAAGACACTCATAAATCTACTTAAGTACATTAATGAAGTCAATATACTCTGTTAACAGCACCGCAACACTACATCTTCCTCCACCAATGTTGAAAGTTAATATCAGCATAGACATTCATCCCCAGTTTCCAAAATGACTACCATGCCTTATGGCATAACACATTGATGTTATTCAATTTATGCATTAGGGATAATTATCATTTGTTAGAGAACATAAATACGTTTTTTCTTCTATTTTGCTCATATACTGTAGGTCAACTATTATTTTAGACTTCTGCTGACAAACCAGCCGTTTCCCCCTTTTTTTGTCAACTTAACAGCAGTGATGGGACTAACGGCGTTACCTTGTTTTAGTAACGAGTAATCTAACTAATTACTTTGACTGTAACTATAAGGCAGTTACCATTGCAGACACCCCGTTACTGCGCGTTACTCAGGTCGCACAATGAACCTTTTTTCATGATAGGACTCGTGTGCGCCTTGTCATGAGAGAGGGGAGGATGAGAATGGCTGATGTATAGTGAGATTCCGCCTGTCAGTTGGGTAGGTGGGTGTTTCCGCTGGCGGGTGTTAACGCATACAGCACACACAGAGAGATGGAGAGTGAGGAGGATCCAAAGCAGCAAAAACAGCGCTTTCCACATGGAAATACCGGGTGTTACGCCGAAGCTGGCGCTTTCCCCATCAGATACGGCTTCTTTCCATCTCCCTTGCCAGCCAGGGAGAGGCATGATTTCACCGCGCTAAAGCTTTACAGGAAAACGCCAAGATGATATCGCTATAAAAGGCGCCGCTAACAGTCGCCTGTGTGCTCGCTAATAATCACAGGGGAGAACTATGGAGAGCTGCGGAACTATAGTTTATATTATATTCCCCGAACGCCCAGCACCCTGGGTCCTAATTTTAGAGGTTTTTCTGCTTCAGCACAGCTGGTTATAATGATTGCAGCAGACCAAAAAGCTCCGTTAATCAGCTAATTAAAATCAGCTGTGCTTGAGCAAGGAAAACCTCTAAAACCTGCAGGACAGGGGGCCTCGGAGGAATCCAGTTTGGGGATGCCTGGCCTATATGGAGAAAGGGAAAAATCTGGGTGGGTGGATGGATGGATGGATGGATGGATGGATGGATGGATGGATGGATGGATGGATGGATGGACGGACAGACGGACGGAGGGATGGACGGACGGACGACGATTTGGATGGATGGATGGATACTCTGCCTTTTCAACCTACTGTATTTTTTATTTTTAAACATAATTTGATGGCCTTTGTGGCAGGGATGGAGATCCATATTTTATGTCACACACAGAGTATAGATCTAGATAGATAGATAGATAGATAGATAGATAGATAGATAGATAGATAGATAGATATAGATAGATAGATAGATAGATAGATAGATAGATAGATAGATAGATAGATAGATAGATAGATAGATGGATGGATGGATGGATGGATGGATGGATGGATGGATGGAATTAGACATCCCCAGTTATTAATTTCACCAGATCTGGAATGCCCTGTTAAAAACTTCACATGCATGCTCCCCCCGATGTCATTTACATTGAGTTGCAATAAATGCTAAACCCTCTGCAGGTTCTTGTCTTTGTCGTCCGGCTCTACTCAGCTGGCTTTGGAAACACACGCGAGAAGGTGGGGCCGGGTGGTGAGGGTTACAGGAGAAACGCAAAAGTAACGCTAATAGTTACTTTTACTAGTAACTAGTTACTTTTATTGTGGAGTAACTCAGTTAGTAACTCAGTTACTTTGGGAGAAGTAACTTAGTAACTATAACTAATTACTTTTCAAAGTAAAGGTGCCCAACACTGCTGAACAGCAAAATATAATATAAATGTGATAATAACAAGAAAATATCAAATTCTTCGCTCAATCTGTTGGTTTAGGTGTATTGAAACAATGAACTGCATTGGTTGCAACAATTTGGTGGATCTGTAAGCCAAAAGTAGGTGTCAAGTTGTGCCTCAAAGTTATCTCAATTTCTGTGTACTATTTGCAACGTTCTCTTCTTATTCAATTCCTCTTCTCCAAGGAGCAGTCATACTTACATTCCCAGCATTGCGTCATTGCAAATTGTCTTTGAGATGCACAAAATAAATCAACCCTGCTCTTCCATCACTCATCATGGTAACAGTTAGCATGACATGCAACAGTCTTACTTAAATAGAGAAGTTTGTATCACTTTGAACAATTGTCACCAATAGTTCAAACAATAGTGGGAGACCTACAGCAGCATGTCCACTTATTACATGTGCAATTTTCTGTTTAAATTAGTCGCTTCATATTTGGGATCTAAAAACCCCTAATCTACCAAGCTGGTAAAGACATACCCCTCAAGCCTAACTAATGGTAATGCATCATTAGATGGCCCTTACATGTTTATTATCAGATCATCTTATAAGAATACATAAAAGTATTGGATAGAGCATAATAAATTATGTGAATAACTTTCTAAGGTACTGAAGAAGTAAAGAATCTTGATTTTTATCCTAATTATTTTTTGAGTTAATTTTACTGTATCTGTGAAACAATATTGGCTGATTTGATGAAAGACTTTGAGGAAAATTAAGGGAAAGAACAGCATGAATCAGCATTGTTTACAACAATGGACAAAACAAAGAAGAAAAGATATGACACTCATCTCCTAAGTAGAATTTACTTTGTTAAAATGAATGAAAACCTTCAATCACAGCTAATGAGCTGAACCCACGAAGAACCACGTTAGTTGTTTTCACCCTGATTAAACCTCTGCACCCTCAAGAGACAGCCAGTCCGACTAGTCAGTCAAGAATTAATGAGGCATGGTAAACTTTGCCTTGCAATTCCAGCAGGGAGCAGAATGTAGAGATCGGCGGCACCTTTTTGGTACTAAAGGATCTGTGGCCTTAATTGGTTGTAGAGAAGTCCAGGTTTAACCAGTTGTAGCACTTTGACTCTGCAGTGTAAGCCTTCATTACACACTTTACCTTAGAGACGTGACTCTTCCACTGTACAGCCTACATATACGTCTCAGCAGGTAAAACTGGTGCAGGGCAGCCATTACATACAATCCATGGGATTCAGCGGTGAGTGACTCACAGAAGCATGTAGAGAACTGAGTTGGAGCTGTTGAAAGAAAAAAAATACTTGATTTTTAATATTTTACACAGACTTTCTTGTATTTGTACAGTTCAACAACATTTATTGTTTTAGCAAAGTTTATGATTGAGTTATGTTTAACACCAATTAACAAACCAAATATTTGATATTGTCACAGCAGAAAAATGGAGTGTGTTAGGCTGTTCCTGTTCCTACACTGTTCCTACCTTCTGTGTAGGTACAGTTGTTTCAGGAAAGAGAGGTCTGGACACATAAGTCGCTGCTGGAAAGGTTGTATGAGATAATGGAAAAGAGCCCATGACATTTAGATTTAGATTGGTTAAACATATCTGAATCAAATGACAAAATTACCTATTTAGTACGCAGTCAATTTTTCCAGAGTCCCTTTAATTGTCTAAATGCTTGATATAGGTGCATTGGACCAAAGGACATGACTAAAAGTTTCACAATGCCAGCCCACAGGTGCTGGAATTGCCCACCTCTGTCCTAGAGCATCAAAAAGCACTAGTTTAAGGTAATCTAGTTTTGGGCAGGTTTGTCCAAGTTCACCAAAGTTTTGCTAACCTTACAATTAAAATTGTCCTTGGTCCTCCTGGTTTTCTGTGTCTTGTTAGGAGGATGTCTTAAAGCCCAGAATCTGAGAAAATACAGTATCCCTGTTCAGTAATACTCCATGACCTTGTTATTCCTGTATAGATCTAATCTAAGAAGCTTTAATTTGATTTAGCTAGCTATGCAAAGGTTCTTAACAGACCGTTTGAACTCTATTTGTTTTTGGACAGAAGTTAAGGGTAGTCAGTCTTTGAAAAATAGTTATCAGAAAACAAACACACCTATACCCACAGTTTTTTTCCAATGTTGTTTTATAATATTATATCAGATGGGTTCCTATTAAGGCAAAAAGGCTGAGTTCTGGTAGGCTTGTTCCTTTACAATGTCTTAAACCATCCTGTAAATCTCAAGTCTCCATGTACTAAAGAGAGGACAAATTTGGCTCAGGATCAGAGCACCTCTACCTTGGCAAGTGTTCCACAGCTCCTACCAACCTGGTTCTCTGGTTCATCCAGATTACTGAAGGTCTAAATATTCCACTACCTTGTCAGCAGCAGAAACTACAGACCCTCACTTTATAACCTCAAATTTTGGGATGCCAAAGTCTTTTGGTTTCTCATAAGGTTGTTGGCACCACCAATACTACATTTGTCCTTTGGTACCACTCTATGAATGCAGTCTCCCTTATGAGGCATTAAGTGGTGACAAAAGGCATGAAATGAGGGGCATGCAGTGACTCTGAGGGGCAAACCAAGGCCTGTAACTATAAAGGAAATTTGCAATGACCACACAACTGCAACCTAGTACTTTGTGTCCTTTAGCACCAATTTATTCTCATATTTTCCCTTAGCAGGTGTAGAAGTATTTCTTGGATAGAGTACAAACAATATTTAACTAACACCTGGTGTTATGTAAAGTGTTAGACATGTTCTAGGTAGCAAAAGGTACATGTAATGGGATTCTAACATTTCTAGATGCCTGGTGAGGTGAAAAGTGAAGGCTGTGGAAAAAAAAAACTTAAATATGTGTTTGTAGCCCAGTCCTATCTCCCAAAAAACAGCAAACAATCTCCCACAGGTTGGTTTCAATCAGACCATAATTAGGCAGCTGAAAGGACACAACCGGAACCTTTCTGAAAGAGAGACTTGAGGGAAAAGGATGCTTCTGAAATTTAGTATGTTTGATGCTGTTGCTGCAGAGCAAAGTCCGTTTTGACAAACTTGGCACTGTCGGGGGTGGCTAACCTGCACACGCTGAGTCTGGCTGCATCCTTGGAGGCATACAGAGTCCCAGTGCTTCAGCTGGTAGGCTTGATTGACAAGGCATGGGAAACAAAACGGCCAACCTTTGAAGTACTTACCAGAGGTGGTATCTTCCTGAGTAGCTGAGAGAATAGAGATCAGTTTGAGGGGCAGGACTTCCACTTCTTTGTATAAATTACTGATTTTTTTTAATCAATTCTGTTGGAGACCTTCATTATTTTCTTCTATTTTTAATTGTAATTTAGATTTCTCTGGGATTAAAACTTAAAATATAAACATACCTCTTTGAATGGCAACTTTGAAAGTAGAGTGAAAACTCGAGTGAAAACCTGTTGAAGTGTCGGCATGCGTTGCTCACAAAGTAGAAGATGTCTTCAGTAACTGTGAAGTGGCAGATTCCGCTGTTCTTTGAAGACATCAGGTGTTTGGGGGAGACCAGTGGGGAACCAACGGCATCATGAAGAACACCATGTTTAAAGCTCCAAAAACAACAACACCTTTTGACCTAATAATACCAATGTTCTATTAATATAGTTAGCAAAGCAATAGTTTGCTCTATTAATACCTTTCTGATTAATCTTTGTGAATTCTCCCTCCATGGGAAAGGAGTCACGTTTAACATTTAGGTAGAGCGGCGTTTACCCAAAGGGTCGAGAAGGCACCAACATTGAACCAACTATCCATGGATCTATCATGGTCTTTTAATTGTTCTATAATCTGGGTTTGAAGATTCTGCAGTTTTCAAACTAGAGCAGAGTAAAGACACCCAGAAAAAATAGATAGATTAGCCCTTTAACAGTTCCTGTAATTTGAAAGCTGTAATCAGAACCATACTTCAGTTTGGTGCTCAACAGCTCTTAAGCTTTCCACCACAGCATCATCCATGTTAACATTATAAAGAGTCATTTTCTTCCAGATCTTTAAAAAAAAATCATTGACAGTGATGAAAAATGACATTTTCTGACATAGATCCACCAAGCTAGTAGTTTATTAGCTGAACGAGCAGGCAGTAAGGTATCCGAAGGAAGACTAGATGCTGTTTAGGAACATCTAATGGGGGTGCTGGTCCATCCTGCTGATGCTAACAGGCAAACTGGAAAACTTAGTTGAAGAGTGTCATTATGAAATAAAGAAGTGATGGATAAAAACATGATTGTGAAATATAAACTTAAAAGTTTAAATAAAAACTGCTGGAATGAAATAAAAACCCTTCAAAAATGGTTTTAGATTAAAAAGTTTTAATTACTTACACCAGGCCGTTTTTAGTCAAATAAAGATTAATTTGTATTTCTGCATGTTACCCTGTCATTGGATGGAAACCATTGAGGATGTTTCTCATCATGGATGGATGTTTTTTCTTAATGCTGCTTGTTCTGATGCAGAAGATTTTTGATCATATCACCTCTTCAAACCAGTTGCTGTATTAGTTTGGACTGAATTTTGTTTCATTATTGTTAAAAACAAAGAAAACATTTTGTAAATAGATGTTTGAAAGAGATGCAAGCAAGAAATACAACTTAAAAAAGTTTTCATCAGAAAAAGGTTTTGAGAGTAACTGCCATTTTCTCAGATTAAATTTTTCCTTTTATTTTCTCATTTTATTATTTCATACTGTATTTTTTCCATTTTTAAGATTAATGATTTATGCTTTTTCAGATTGTTAGACTCCTGGCCTGCGTGGTTGGTGTGTTTGTCTTCCTCTTCCTCCACCAGGCGTGCTCTCTCGGTCCGCCTCCTCGGCCAATACACCTGCGGAGGGTTACCTCGTTAACGAGCTTCTAAGCTGCTGACTGCCACTACCTCGACACCAGAGTGTTTGCCAGTTTTGGGTACTCTAGCCAAGCTGAGTTTTGCTGAGTCAAACTGAGTTTTTGTCACCTGAGTCTTAACCTCACTGTTTTTGTCTTTGCCTCTCGGCAGAAAGTCATCCTGCAACTGGATGTTTCGTACCTCTTCATCTCCACAACAACCCGTTCCAGTACCGCAGGAAATCTAGTCAGCTTCTCTGTTCAGCTACAAACAACCGCATTCTGGGTAAACCCTGTCCGCCCTCCATCAAATGAGATAAACACCAGAACACCCCCACATCGACTGGAGTCAAAGAGTCAACCATTTTCTGGAAACGTGAGTCTGCAATCTTGCTTTTCGAGTTCGAGAATCAAATTTCCCACTGAGCCTGAACTAACCGCATTGTCTTCCCCTCACTTTCCTGATCCGTTTGAGCAGTGTTCAGAGCAACATTGGATTCATCACAATCTTCTCAATAAACCTGTTAAACTGTCTCTGTATTGGTTTCTTTCCGCATGTGGGTTCAAGTTCTTGATAAAAATCATGACACAGATTATTTACATAAAAGAGAGATTATTTAGACCTGTCCAAATATGCACGCAGACGCTTGATGTAACACAAAAGTAAAAATAGGTTCTAAGAAACAGGACTTGTTTCTTTCGCTAAGAGTAAATTTGCCTTCGAAAAAAGTTAACGCATTTGTATCATTTGATGAATGATAAATGGCCAAATGGCTCCTAATATGTACGGTGGCTGAGAAGTGCAAAACACATTTTTACAATTCAAAAACACATTAACAAATAAAAAAAAACATTTGAAGAAACAAAATTATATTTTATGAAACAAATGTATTTTTGAAAAAAGTTTAAATTTTTAAAACAAATTGGGAGCTTAGAAAAAAATTCACATTTTTCTCCAGTGAGAGAAAGTTTTTTAGAGAAAAAATGGAAACCATCTAAAAAATTGGATCTCCTGCACAGCTTTGTCTCATCAAAGACAAACAGGTGATCCACTAAATAAAAAACAAATTCAAAAAGACCTGCGCCTCAAAGGAATGTCCGCGGATGTGTTGTTCCCATTATCCTTCCGACTTGTAGTCAAACAGCTAAAGCCTTGATCTCCAAAGATTTTCTATGACTCTAATTCCCTCAATTGGATTCCTATCACTGTTTCACCATACTGGAATTATTACATGCTCAATATTTCCCTCCATGTTTGTTTTTGAATGACTCTGGAAGAGCCAACGTCGGAAATGCTTGACCCACCAGGCAAACCCTGAAGATTCTCAGCGACATCCTCCTGGAAGTGGTATTGCTCTGGGCTTGGCGATGGGAAACCATTCATGCAATTTTTTATTTTATTCATTTTTACACACCGATTCTGGCATCAAGAATCGATGCAGATCACAAAAATTAGAATCACGCTGCATCACCATCACGATTATTTTGCACACCCCTACAATCTGTAGTCCTTCCTCCTGCTTCATGTGAAAAGTCACGCTTATTTGATTGCTGTGGAAAATTCTCAGCCAATTTTACACCATTTTCAGGACGCCTCTGGAACTTTTACGGACACAGAAGGGGTGGCAGGACTGAAAGCTGCTGCAACGCAGCCACACGCACTGAGCTTCCTCGCCCTGCTGCTTGGCTTCGTCCTGCCACCCGGTCCGTGGTCCCGCAGTAAAAGTTCCAGAGACCACACTAAGGGCAAAACATTGTTCGTTAGCGTAAACTTAAGAAAGTACACAGTGTGTAATACTACAGGGATATACAGTCAGAAATGTAATATATTATACATAACTATGTTATTTATCATCATCTACTTGTGCTCAGCCTCTAACCTTAATATTTGTGTTGCCTTAGAATTCGCTATTTATAATTACATAGAGCGGGTCTCGCCATGGAGGTAGACATCTGCGCTTACAGCAGCCAGCATAGTCAACAAACTAGCGATTATGCAGATCGCCAAACGCCACAACGATGTAGAAAAAATCACGGCATTTAGTTGAGATCTTATGCCTACATGAGATCGCTACTGTACACAGAATAGATGGCAGTATTATGCATGTAGAAAATTATCTATGTAAAACAAACCTCATCACTTGAGAAGGTAGGTGATGCGGACGTAGTGGAAGACATATTTGTCCCGTAACGCCGCTGTACTGTTGGGGAGTAGCTTATGGGGAAGTGTGCCCAGCGTTGCTGCAGTCCGCAGTCTGGATGTTAGATGTCGCTGAAAAATTACACACTGTAGCTTTAAGAAAACAGCTTCAGTGCAATTCTTTTCCATCTGCAACGCCGCTGACTTTTCACGCGAAGCAGGAGGACTGCCAGATTGAGCGTTTGTACTCACAAGTCGCGTAATGGTGACGCCACATCCGCCACTGGGACATTCCCCTTCCGTGTCGTCTTTTGTTAATTTGTTTTTTGCTATGTAACTGTGTTTTGCCGCTATGCAGTTTTATTCCTTGCACTTCTGCACAAGTAAGTTTGAACGGTCAATTTTTTAGATGTAAATTTGTTTCACTATAATGTATTTTTTTTTTTCTCTAAAATGAAACCTATAACTCTCACATAAAATCTAACTTATTTAAAATGTGAATTTGTTTGCTAAAATGTAAATTTGTTTTTAAAAATGTTAACTTTTTTTTCAAAAATACATTTGTTTTCATAAAAAGATACTCAATTTTTGTTTCTTCAAATGTTAATTTTGTTTTTAATTGTAAATGTGTTTTGCACTTCTCAGCCACCGTAAATATGCCATCAAACAGCAGGTCATGTTGACCTATGAGGGAGTTTCAGAGTAAAGGAAAAGTCTCTGTCAGGATGTTGGGAAATGTTTATGAAATGTGCGTTGGCCAAAGACACACACACACCTACACACCTACTTGTCTCTTTTTAGGGCATTTCCATTAAGTTGGATTAATTTCTACAGCCTAACCGGAACCCTTAGCCTAACCCTAACAGGTTCATTTCCTCTCCACTGTCGCTACATGCATGCTCAGTGTGAGGGATTGCAGATGAGTCAATCCAACCAGGTGGCTTTCCTTAGATAGAAAACTTTTGACCAGTCTGGTTGTATGATCTGCTTGTATTGATTGCCTTGGTGTTGCACGTGTTGTGGATTGACACTGTATGAATAAACTGAACTGTATAAAACTTTTTAATTGCAGCTTTTCTCTGTGTGACTCACACCAGGTTGAATTTTACTCCATAGATTAGACGACACATCTCAATCAATCAACAAGCCGGGAAATATTTTGAAAAATCTTTACCAGAATTGCCACCATGTTTTTTTTTTTTTTTTTACTTTTTGACACCAAAAACATTTGGCTGTGACTTCATACAGAAATTGAAATGCTTCCAATTCATACATTAGGATACAACATAGAGACATTTATTTCTTGTTTCAATACCAAAACAACAGGGTTCTCCCTCCACCATCAACCCCAGAGAAGCAGCATTGTTCATTAGTAACTAAAAATGGACAACAAACTAAAAAAAATATCAGATTAAATCCTGTGATCTGTCCGTCTTTAACCTGCAGTACTTTCTTCTCAAACACCCAGCCAACAAAGTAAAGATGCACAAGTAAGTGGGTGGGTGTGTGTGCCTCTGTGTGAAAATATCCTTTGTAACAAAAAAATTGACAGAAGAAGCATAAGTTTTCTGTCCACTGGAAAACAACAGGCTGCAGAAGTTTCACTCCTCTTCTCCCAGCATGTTTCCCATCACAGACGCACGCTTTGTTTTTGTGCCACAAATCCTCCTGAAAATGAGAGAAAAAAAAAGCTGATAACCACAGAGGGTGGTGGTGTAATTCTTGGCTGGGTCGCAGTTTTCAAAAGGCAAAGGGGGTGAAGTGGAAAAGGAGAGTCCTCCTCCTCCGACAGTGACGTTTGTACTCTGAACGGACCTTCTGGATCCACACGCTAATGAAGCTGTTTGTACCAAATGTGTTAATCCATACAAAACAGGAGGGGGAAACAAAGAATAAACCAAAATAGTAACATCATTCCTGTGTTCTTCAACTTTGTACTTGGTCACTTTTTAAATTCCATATATTTATTTTCATATATATTTATATATATATATATATTTATATATTCTTTTTACAGTTAAAAACATCATGGATTTGACAGACTATTTGGTTTCTTTTTGTCTAAGTAGAAGTGTTTATTTTATTTTGTAGATGAATGCATGAAGATTTTTTTTTTCTTTTCCATACGGTCCGTCTGTGGAAAAAAGGTGACCACTCAGTGTTTGTACACTAGTATCCATACAGTATGCATATCATTAGGATTTCCCATGATGTATTTTTTTTTCTATTTGACATTTTTCATTCAAATATCACAGATACTGAACACCAGAGTCTGCCAACAGTGTCACACCAGAAAGTGCACATCCTGGACTGATTGGTCTCATTGGTTGTTTTGGGCCGAGTCTCTGTGTGATAGGCTCAGGGTGAGTAGCTGGGTCTGTGTAGGTCCACTGCCGCCGAGTCCCCCAGTGTTTCCTCCGTTAGGGGTCAGGAAGCAAACAGTTTCTCTGGCTTCTACCGTCACGCCTGTTGATCCGCCTCCGACGATCCCAGCCTCTTCCTGCTTCCTGTGGGCGAGCGCCAACGCTCTGAGCTGCTCCTGCGCCTCCTCCAGGAGCAGCGCCACAGTGTTCTGCTGCTGCCCAACGCCGGGGGAGCAGGAGGAAGAGAACGGCCTGCCTTGCGGCATCTTCTCCCTCCCGTCTGCCTTGCAGGTTGTTGACATCTCTGTGGTTTCTGGGCTGGTTTGCATACAGGACACCTCGTTGTCGTGGTGACTCTGGACGGAGGGAATGATAGGGATGGAGCAGGAGCGAAATGGGGGAGGAGGGGAGAGGCTGTGGGGATGGCCGGGCCTCCTCAAGCTGCGATTGCTTTGCGGAGCACAACCCACGTCTTGGCGATCCTCCCAAGGCAGTGCTGATGGCGTCTCCTTGGAAACAGGAGTTTGCATATGTACAAAGGCATCTTGTTTGGTGTCACAGCCCTGCTTCTCCTCCTGGGTGTGGAAACTGAATGAAACGAGATGGAGGGAGAGGAGAAAAAGAGGGAGAAAAGGTTATTCATCTGGTAAAAACTTCTACCCTTCATTGGAGGAAAAAAAATCTTTGTCTTTGTCTGTTTTCAACTCAAATGCCTTTTCAAACTCCCACGTGGAAACTGGCAGAATACAGCTTTCCGCCCTCTGCCATCTCGCAGCTGAAACCAAGGATGGGGGGAGAGAGATGAGGCTGACATCTTTCTTTCATCCCTTTATATCCAAATCCACACACACATATAAACACACACATTCATGTCTTGCTATATGTAACGAGGACTATTTGTTGACTTCCACTAATTTTAACCCTGAAAACAACCTTTAACCGAAACATTGCTAAAATGAAAGAAAAGACTTCAGCTTTTTATTATTGTCAAATATCTGCTACAGGAAATCTGCTTCAATCTTAGGCTTCATGAAGAGGAAGCATGGATTTTCTTCAATAGGATAATGATATAAAAAAAACAAATGTCATTCTGTTCTGACATTTTTATTCAAATATTGTTAAATAATTGGTAAAGCTCTATTAGTGGAAATTGTTCTTCAGGCATTTCTATTTATACACTGCAGAAAATGAAGTATAGGTAAGTAAAGAGTGTATTAATGAGTGTATTTTCCCCTGATTAACTAAGTAAGTAAGTAAAATTACCAACGGAATAAGATTACATATGTTTGAAACTGGGAAAAAAACAACAAATCCATTCTTTATTTCCAAATGCATTATACATTGATGAAAATAAGTATTTGAACACCCTGCTATTTTGCAAGTTTTCCCACTTAGAAATCATGGAGGGGTCTGAAACTGTCATCGTAGGTGCATTTCGACTGTGAAAGATGTAATCTGAAAAAATGTTTCCAGAAATCACAAGATATGTTTTTTTTAAAACTTTTTTTTGTATGATACAGCTGCAAATAAGTATTTGAACACCTGTCTATCAGCTAGAATTCTGACCCTCAAATTCTCCCCCAATCTAATCGAAATGTCTGAAAAAAAATCCTCAATTGATTGACAGACCATTTACCTGCTCAACTTAAGAGCAAACATTGTTTTGCTTCTTTATAGATCAGTTTTACAAGAAGACTCAATAGGATGCACAAGAGAAACAAAGAATAATAAGTGCATTGCAGTGGCATAGAGGCATTGCAAATAATTAGTAGAAGAATAAAATTGAACCATAAAAAGGATGATTAAATAAAAGCAGAGATAAGATGATTGGTATAAAAATTGACTGAAATCTTAACTAGTTAATATCATTTGGTTCTTTGTCATTTGTAGTCACTGATAAGCGCCATTATAGTGCATTGCAGAGAGTGGTGGGATGCAATGCCTTTAAGTGGTGAAGCTGCAAGCTAAAGAGAAGGTAACACCATTGAAGTACTTCCTTATCCCCACAGAACCTGCTTTGTTACCTTCAGATAATTAAACAAGTTGCTTGAGATTAGTAAGATAAGAGAAATAAATGCAAAGTGTGTTACACAGATCCCGAGGAGTTTGACCCCTTCATCCAGCTCAGACTCCATCCTTTTATCAGTTGCAGTGTGAGCTCAACTCACTCTCCAAAGCTTTGTTTCTTCCCCCAATCCCTGCTGCCGCAAGGACCCGCAGGCAAACCTCTCATCTCTGCTCTGTATCTGGTTTTGATCTGGCTCCACGGACTCCTGGCTTAATCTGTTTCTAAGACCTACCGCTTCCCGCAGTGTTATCAGTGTTTAAATCCAGTGTTGATCTGCAGGAAAGCATCATTATCTCTTACTAATCATCCATAATTTTCCCTCAAAGAATGAGGGCTACTCTGTCATGTCATGTAATCAGCTAAACCGGTCCTCCCCCACTTAAATTCTCCTTTTCACCCCCAGGTATTAGAATAGCAGTAGGTTAAGAAGGGGCTTTTTAAAAAGTTTTTGGAAAAAATACTCCCTTGTTTTCATCTCTGCCAAGTATATTCTTTTATTTTTCTCCAAATCAGATGGATGAAAACACTTCAAAAAAAGAATACGAGAGATCTGGGAAGCCCACAGAGAGGATCCTGCAAAAGTGGAGGATGTGAGGAGGCTAAATCACAAGATAACATTCACAGACAAATCTCTCTTTTGATGTGGTGAAACATAATCAGATTGTAAAAATCTATGAACAGCGGTTCAAATAGAGACTCCGGGGCAAAGCTGGAGCAGCTGGAGGGAGAAAAAAAGCGTGAAGATTGTGTGCAAATGAGGAAAGATAAGTGACCAGGCTTTTATCTTAAATGGGAGCTCATTACAGAAGTGCCTTTTTTATTCATCACCAGACCCAATGATTATTTCTTGATGCAATGATGGTGAGTTTGCATGAAATAAACAAAGCAAACTCATTCATGTGAAGCAAACCTGCATTCAGCCTCCCCTCCCTCTGCAACCACAGAGGTATTTTAGAGGTCAGAGGAGAACAAACAGCTCAGCCTTGATGATGAAGGAATGCAGCACTCAGGAAAAAGGAAGATTTTTAATCAAAATTAAATTAAGATTGTATGCTTTAAAGCTTTCTTTTGTTCAATCCATCATCCAAACCTGGAAAGGGTGTTGGACAACTGTAAACCTATGGAGGGAAATTGTTCCATTATTTTATTGTTTGGCACTCAGAAGAGTGAGACTCAGAACCAAAAAATGGATCTCAAACAACAGCTACTTGCAATGCTGTTTGAGAGCATTAATTTGTGCAGCTAAAACACAGTTTTATCATTTCGTAGGTATGATTATTCTTATTTTTTGTTCACTTAAAAAGGTCGTGAACTGTCAGAGTCTTGGTTTATTAATTCCTGTTTTTCTTAGTTTTCCATTTGTTGTCCTCTGCTGCCCTCTTGTGTGTGTGTCCTTTTTCCTTGCTCTGTCTTCTTCTGTTCCTGCCCCTCACCTGTTTTCAATTCCCTCAAGTTAGCCTCTCTGTGTACTCTCTGTCCCCTTTAGAAGCCCTCCCTCTTCAGTTCCTGTTTGCTGGATCCCGTCTAACGCCTGTCTGCTTTCCTCGTCTCTCGCCTCCCTGCTCCTAGAGTTTTTGGCTTACCCCTGATGTCTCCTTGTTCTGCATTCAACTGCATCATCAGCATGTCAGGCTTTTTAAAGATGGGGTTGTTGGCCTGAAAAATTAATTTTGACTATTTAGTTAATTTTAACTTTAATTTACATCTTTTAGTTGTTACTAGGACATAATACAATGTACCAAAGTAACTACATATGATCAAGTAAATGCCAAAAACGGTTTCAGATTTTTTTTTCAAAACTCTGGTCCTATCTCAACACCACTAAAGCTAGAAATTCAACAGCTTTATACTTTTTTAATCATTGTTGAAATGAAATTGTCAAGGTCAAGAAATAAAACATTCAAACATGGCTTCCATCACAGCAGATATGATCATAATAAAGTTACCTAGTGGTACCTATTTAGTACAGAATCCATAACGCTGTCTAGAAGCACCCATGAATGAAAACTGGGAACAGTGAGACTGAAATTTACACAATCAAGCAGGACGATAATCAAGCATCATAAGGGTCTAGAAGGGTCCCAGTAAAGTCCAAACCTCAGTCAAATAGATAATCTGTCAGAAGTATTTCCATCTATTTTAACTTAGCTTAAATAAAATTACAAAGAAAGATCTCTGGAAAAGCTTAACTAATAAAAAAACAAACCTAAGACTTAAATCTGTGGTTGAAATGAAAGATGATTCTTGGTCTAAGGGAAGAAGCTGGACGATAAATCTACTCATTCTGTAGATTTACTTTTGCAACACAAAGAAATCATAAAATCGTTTTCTGCCCGCATAACATTCATGCACTACAGTAGTTTATGTTTCACTGTTACTTAAAGTCCTGAGAAGTTGCCATGTGAGGACATGGAATAATGTTTCAGACAATAATCCTGAATGAATAAATGAAGCATTTAGAGCATTCAGAGGTGCCAACTTCTCCATCAACCGTTTTGCATTAGATTTATCTTACAACCAGTGGCGGCTGGCCAATAGAGGACGCTAGGGTGCTACCCCATCCACCCAATTAAGATTAAGGCATTCAAAAAAATTATAATTTTCAATTTATATGTGAAATATTTCAAAATATATTGATAGATATTTTTCAGATCTGGAAGTTCAATTTTAACCTTAAGGATGAGTAAAGCTTCATTTCATTTTTCGTCAGATTGGTGACCATTGACTCTTGTAAAAGCTGTACATGCGCAGTAGCTCCTGTGCAATGCAAACATATCGGACGGCCCAGGGTGCAGCTAAGCAGCGACCTGAGGTGACAGGAAGTATATTTGCTCACAACTTCCCGCCAAAGCGCAGATTTTTTGCGGGTGATTGACAGGTCAAGTCGCAGGATTTGGAGACACATTAGAGAGAGAGAGAGAGAAATGGTGCAAAAACGTCCTTTTCCAGGACCTGGTTTAGCAAGAAGGCTAGGCTAACTGCATGGAGGTTAACACTTTAGTCTGCTGCCTTGACTGCCTGCCTCCTTTTCCAAACATCAGGATCTGACCCAGCATGGATAAAGACAGCTAGGACTGATTTAAAGCACTTTTTAGAAAAGGCAATAGTAAAATTAGTAGAAATATTACTAAGTAATATTAATAGAAAAGGCACTATAGTGTACTCTTTGTAGGTGTTTGTTCATTTGCATAGTTGCTCTTAAATAAACGCATTCTCAGAAAATAAATCGTTTTTATATATTGAAAAATATAAAGCTGACCAGTAGTTTATCCATTATTAAACTGGTACATTATTTAAGGTTTATGAACAAAACACAGATCTACCTTAAAAAAGCCTCAGAAGGGCAAGATTTATGTACAAAAAGTAAACCTGGACATTAAATTATGTTTTATTTTTATAAAGTGTTTTTCACAATGTTTTGTTGTTGGCATACATATAAATATACCAAATATAAATATAAGTTTGATCGGTTATTGGTATACGTCTGTTTTGAATTTATAGCTCCCCCTGGAGAAAACTCCGCCAGCCGCCGCTGATTACAGCAGTCGTAACAACAGGGAACTTTTTCATCTCCCTGTCAGCCATTTTGCTGAGACGACAACAAGCTTCCAAATCAGGCATATAAAGGACCCGCCATCATTTTTTTTCATTTCTAAATACACCTTCTAACTGTCATAATGTATCCGCACACTCATCTTTTAGATCCTTTTACTTTTCAGCCGCTGCTTGCTTTCTTCTTTCAACAATCTCATATTTTTAGAGTCGCTCCCCTGCTATTTCTGTATCTATTTCTCGCAGTTTCCATGCAGCCCTGGTCAGATGCCTCCATGGCAACCCAGGCCTCGCTGCTACAGTAAAGGGAAGCTGCCGTCTGTCTGTCCATCTGCTCTGAAAAGTCTGGTCTCTTAGATAGTAAATGTGTCTGGATGGTTCAGGGATCCAGAATGTGTGGGTCAGTTACTGAGTAAGCTTGGTTGTGTGGATCTGTTTGGACAAACACTGCATGAATTTGGGAAAACGTCTGAGCATTAGTGTGTTTTTGTCTAGGAGAGCGAGTGAAAGCTCCACTGATTGAAAATCTGAATAAAAGTGGCCTAAATTTGGATTGCCCCTATGATGTTCTGCATAAAACAGAACCATAATGTAAACATTGTCTGATACATCAGATGCAGATCTACTTCAGGCAGATTCCTTATTTCTGTATGTTTAAAAGTGGGAGGTGCCTAAGCTGCATCTGCTATTTAAGCTGGGCAGTAACTAGTTTCAGTAACATATAGAAGATAATGTTTTTTTTTGGGAGCAGTTTCACTGTACCTCTTACTTTTACTTGTATAATCTTCTTGTAAATAATCTCCTCTGACAGGAGACTATTTCCTGTGTTATTCCAGGATGTTAGGAAGGTCAGGGTGACCATCTGGATCAATCTAGCTGATTAGCTTTGACATGTCTGGCCATAATTGTGTAATTCAGAAGAGAGGACATATATAGGTGCCGGTTTTTGTGCACCAAGATACCTAAAAAGCTTCTATTGTCTTTCTCTTAGAGAACATTTGCCTTGTTTATAGGCTGTGTCCATCCAAAGAGAAACAGAGCTGCTTTCATCAGGAGGGAGGACAGGCAGCCTGCCAAACTGAGTGAGGATGGGTCCGTCTTTTCTCTGCAGGTGGGCTCGGCTCAAATGGTTCTGAGACCAAGAGGTTGCTTCATTTATCTCCCGCTGAGAGAAATAAGCCTCATCACTGCTGTCAGTAGTTGCTGGATAAAAAAAGAGAAAAGTGATGGATTTCTCCAGGCTGATGGCTTTGATTTTGTAAACAAACCTTCCTTTTACAGATATTTTTTCATTATCTTCTTTTAATCCCACTCTGAATATTAATCCTAACCACCAAAGTTTGAATATACAGTTTTTATCCTGTTTAAAACCAAAACATTTGTTGTTGCAGCTTTGAGTTACAGCGTCTAACATTTGGCTCTTTCCGACCGCACTGTTCAGCATCGTGATCATCAGACTATATGTCAGGGTGTAAATCCAGTGTCTGTGCTGGACGCCGTTTGAAGGATGAAGTGTGTCGCCCTGTGAGAAGTATTAACAGAAAGCACCAAATTAATCATTTTCAATCAAACTATCCCACATAAATTAGGAGAAACAGTGGAAAGCTTTTACCTAAATGTAAGAAATTATGAAAATATTTCTGATTCTGATTCCTGGTTGATGGGACAGGTGTTGTAAGTTAAATGGTGCCCAGCTTGAAAGAGCTCCTGTGTGTCGCTGAATGTGTGCATTGATGACTGAAAGACATCTTCTGCCTCCATTTATCTGTTTACTGCAGTGTGATGAGTTCATGTTAATGTGGATTTAAAGACATTTCAATTAGTGGAAAAAATTGCACTCCCCATGTGGTACCTTCGTGGACCCCCGAGGGGTCGCAAAACCCTGTTGAAGACCTCAAAAAGTAGAGCATTAATTCATAAACGCTTATTTGAATTCTTATGAATCTCAAGTTTTCGCCCAAGCAACAGCAAAGCAATGAACTGCATGGTATATCTCTATACCCAGCTGTTGTGTTAATTCCAGGATAGAGCTGTCAGTCTGGAAAGAATCTGGTTTTGAATTTGAAATTGTAAAGGTTAAACTTCTTTCTTTTAAAACATAAATGCATATATTAGACTAAAACCGGCTAAAATGATCACATATCGTAATGACTACAACACCGGAACTTAAACTCGATACAGTTTCTTTTGGCCTGGAGCAATAAAGACTGAGCTAGCCTGATCGAAGGTCCTACTCACCCTAGTCAGAATATGAGTCTGACGCTGCTCCATAGAGCTGTGATTATGGGCGGTTTCCTCAGCGAACGAAACCAGGAAAAAATGCCTCTGCACTCTCAATTGGATAGGACCTACAACCAATAAGAGTAACGGAGTGCGTGTGACGTTAGTGTTAAGCGACGACATAGTTGTTGTCAACAAATCAAAGCCGCGCAGTGCTGCACGCCTATATATAAGAAGATGAGCCTTTGATCGCGTTTCTTCTGTTCCTCTTCTTTAAATTAATTTGCTGTCGACATATCTTCTAGAACAGACCTACTAGCAGAATCTACTCACCCAAACTCTCCTCCAGCGGCAGCCATTGTTGTCAGCCACCCATGCCAGCTTTGGTGACGCGGTGCGGGTTTCGATTACGCATTGCTGATCATCTGTCCATCATCGAGATAGCCCTCGGCCTTGACACCTCCTGATTGGGCCCGGGCCAGATATTACTAGAAGTTAGCATACTTCATGCTTACTAATATAGCACTGCCAGACCTAACTTCACCTCAAACGCTGTGGGCGGGACTAAGTTCGAATGGCACCCAGGCTAAGACTGAGCTAAGATGGCTGTGTCAAAAACAACACTACTGGTATGGTGGAGTAGAAACGAGAATGGAGTCCAGTTCAGGATTATTTACACTGTTTAATGGGAACAAGGATGCAGAATGAAGTGTGTGCCCTTCTGTTTGTAAATATAAACACTGGATAAATTCCTGAAGTTATCACTTAAATAGGCCAATTTAACCAGCTGTTTAAAGGCGCTACTAGCAGCTCAAATCTGAACAGATTAGAAACAGAGCTGCTGTTTATTGGAACAGCTACCAGGCGCATCATTGAACCAAACAGGTAAATATTCTAACAGTCTAGTCAGAATGTTAATGATAGTTTACCTCTCTGTTAATTGGAAATCACCAATGTTTCACATATTTTACCCTTTTTTTTTAACCTTATACGTTCCTGTTTTGTTATGTCTAATGCAGAAGTTTAATACATGTAAGGAAACATTTTTTGTTTACTCAGTCAGTAATAGCTGGCACAATAAAAAAGATAAAGCTTTATTATTCATCAGAAATAAAAAATTCTCTTAATGCAGAAGAAAAATTAAGTTTTCTTTTTCTTTTAAATGTCTGTATATCACTGGATCGTTAGTCTGTTAATAAGATCGGTCAACTTTTGAATTTAATAATTACCTGATAAGTAGAATACCCACGCCCCTAAGCTTATTGGCACCAATGCTTAAAAACTACCAATGTACGCCCTCTTGTTCTGCTATTTTTGGTTTTTAAACTGCTACCTTTGTTGGCATTGTGATCAGAGGTAAATATATAGTAGATATGTCTATATTATGGACCCATTTATAAAAATATATATATTATAAGGAGATGCCCACTTTCTGACCTTCTCCTTTTAGCCACAGGGAAATAAAGACTCAGATCGGCCACATAAAGGCTCTGTTTGAAACCTGGGCTGCATCCTCCAAGGACGCGTCTACCTAGACTGGATCCTTCGAAGTCCTTGAAAATAAGGAGGCCGAAGAGTTTTGGCTGTGAATTCAAACAGGTCTACCCTTAGGCGGGTTTTACCGCCAGATGCTCTGTTGCTTAGCAACCGTGGAAAGTTGACACAAAAGCAGGAAAAGAATGAATATGTGAAGTTTTCAAAACTGTTTGTTTATTATTTATTTTAAAGAGTAAACAAAGACTACATTAGCACCGCGGGGAATCAGCAGAGTGGAATAAAGGTTCCAAACCACCGGGGAGCGGGAACAAATAAAAATCAAATGTAATAATAGAAACCTTATTCAGTTAAATAACCTGCTGCACGTAATACTCTGATGTTTGCTCACTGGTTTACTAAATATCCATTCACCGTAATAATGTCCATAGCTGGATCTTTGGTTATTTATTGTCCAGTTTTATATTGTTAAAACACTTTACAGTATTTTATTGTTTATATTTTAACTCTTCCCTATTATGTTATTCTTATACATTTTTCTAAGGTCCACATTTGTGTGACCATTTTCAATAATCTTTCTGCTGCTGTAAATTTGCCCATTGTGGGACAATAAAGGGATTTTCTATTCTATTCTATAAAAGGGGTAGAAATATATAAGTAAATCTAAACAATGTATGTATAAATAATATATCTGCAAAATCTCTAATATTCAACAACAAAAAATACTTAGTTAAGCATATTGTGCAAAACAGCAATAAAAAGATAAAAATCCTATCAGATTTATAGTCCCCACCCTGCAGATATATTAGAATCTGCCCTTAAATTACAGCCAAACTCATTTACACAGTAACAGATTAAAACCTTTAGATAAATCAAACATTACCGCCACATATCTGACTCAATAACCATTAAAACAACTATTTTCATTCATTTCAGACAGAACTATTCACAGACTGGATTATATTAAACTGAACTTCCAATTTTCACCACTGTTCAGCGCCAAGTAACCTTTCCTCTGATCACAGCTTGCTTGGTCTCGCAATGAATCCTGGGATATCCAAGAATACCGAGGATACATCAGACCCGTCCTTCAAATCCGGCAAAAGGAAGGACGCATTTTAAGGCCGCATAACGAGGACTCTTGGAATCCGACCAGTCCTCGGCGCCGCGCTATGACATAATCGGCCTTCGAATCCGGTCTTCTAAGGACGCGTCCTAGGTTTTCGAACAGAGCAAAAGTCACTTTGTTTCCAACCAGATTTGAGTAGACTGGAAAATAATAACAAAAGGATGCAGAGCAGCAGGAGTATTAAAATGCTGATTCTCTGTTTTTAAGAAAAACAAAAAAAAACCCAGAAAAAACAAGGATCTTCAAAGGGGTTGGCTTTGAAAATAATGCTGCTTGAAATGAGATCTGAACCTTTGTGTGTGGCAAGTCTGTATTTTTCATTTAATGGTTTTCATTAGAATGAGTCAGTGCTGGGAGGAAACGGCAGAGAAAAACAGCAGAGACTTAAAGACTGAGAGACGGAGGTGTGAAGAAAACCTAAAAATGCTGCTGGGTTGAAAGCTGCTCTTATTCCCAAATCAGCCCACATACAGATTTATTGAAATAGCCCTGTGCTCATTTTATTTGACTCACGTTTTTTAACAAAAGGGAAAAAGAATTGATTTCAAGATATTTTTCTAAACTATGAGCCCAATAAAAGAAAGAGAGAAAGTATATTTGAAAGGTGTTCATATCTAGGCTTCATATAAAGTGACATTTGTTCCATTATTGTTGGAAGCAAAAAAGAAAACTGTAAGCTGTTTAGTTTTTTGTAAAGGGAAATTTGAAAAAAAAAAGAAAAAATCCAGAAACGTAGAAAAAGGTTTTACCCAAAAGGCTTAAAATGTTTAAAGAGAAACATTGCTGTTTTCTCTTTTTTTTTCAAATTAGTCAGTTTTTCATACTAAACAAATATATATATATATAAGGGAAATATGAAATGTAGAGAGAGAGTGTAGATCACGGGTGTCGCCGTCTC